>JAXQQM020075905.1:0-128849 GCA_034641835.2 Pinus albicaulis
GTGGTAGCACCATCGAGTCGCCCTTTTTTAGAGCATCCAAGTTGAGTCATCATTGCATTCATGGAGTCTATCCCGAGTCCCTTTTTACCCCGCTATAGCCCTCCATCCTTCATTGCTTGGTCTCTCTCTTGTGTCGCACATTATGGCCTTCAGTCCCACTGTCCCCTATCCCTTATGATATTGTGTCAGTCGCTGCCATGTCATTCATGCCCTTTATGCTCTAACAAGGGAAGTCGTCCATTCACTACTCAGTCCCCTCCATTCCATCATCATCATTGGTATTAGTCTGTCCGTCGCTCTACTATTTTCTCTCGTGCCTTAGTTGAGGATCTCTCATTGCCTCACCTATGGCGGACCTCCTTTTGTCGACATCAGCTCCTTCATTCCAGAAGACAGGTCTAGAGGGCGGTGTACCTTGGTTCCAGCTTCCACTCTTGTTCGGTGCCTCGGATCAGGCAAAGGGATCTCTCATTTCCCTTTGACTTGATTGTTTCTCCACTCCAGCTCCTTTCAACATGATCGAGATTCATATACTTGATGGTTCAGTGATGCAGCAGCAGCTCTTGGTGATTCCCGGGTGTGTGTGAGATGTTTCAGCCCTCATGAGGGGGTGGCCCTGCAGGTAGCCCCCCACATGCCCGGATGACCTCTTCATTTCAGCCTTCGATGCAGCTCCATATATTTGATGATGTCGGCCTCAGCCGCTTGCAGCGCCTCTTTGATTTGCATGTATCAGTCAGATTTTGTGAGCCCTTCCCCGCGTATAGGGGGCATTTGGGGTTGTATTTGTATCTCATGTACTCATGTATTATTGTATAAGTCCTGGCTGTTATCCCAGGCATAGTATGTATGTGGGATTCCTCATTGTATTCTTATCTGGCTCATGTTTATGCCGGTTGTACTTTATGGTTCGGTCCCTTGTTTACTGGACACACTATTCTTTTGTACTTTGTCTCGGCGGGCATAGGTATGCCTCCCCCGCCGCCTTTAGCACAGGTACCCTCTCATAAAAAGAGACTTGTTGCACTTGCGAGTCTCGTCTCCTCAGGGTCTAGTTCTTCAGCACACTAGTCTACCTTACATTTCTCTCTCTGACTTCCCTCTTGATGTCTGGTGATTGAGTTCTTACAACGTACTTCGGTCATATGATTTGCTCCTAACACTCGCACGCTGGGGGGCAATCTGTTACACCATTTTTTGGTCATCTAACCTCTTATCATTAGATGGACCCAAGTACACCATGTAAGACCAATTTTACCCTAAGTAAAATTGCTTTCACTATGTAAAATGACTTAATAAACCACATTTATTAGGTTGTTTATGGTCTAAACAGGAAACCCCAAAAGGAAATATTAAACAAACCTATTTTGTTTGATTTTTCTCATGGAATAATTAATTAAACCATAATTTAATTATTATTCCTAGTCATGTTTAACCCAAAACAAAGAAATTAATTAGATAAACTTTTATTTATCTTATTATTTTCTAGGAATAATTATTTAAATCTTATTTAGATAATATTCCTTGTTAAATATGACCAAATCACCCACAAATAATTAAATAAATCATTATTTATTTGATTATCCTTCAACCACTTCCTTAAAAAGATAAATAAATCATTTATTTATTTATCATTAACAAATAAAGGGATTTGACCCAAGTCAAATACTTTTTCCCTCCAACAAATATAATAAAATATTCCATAAAAGGTGGATCTAGATTTGGTTAACATTATTTTAATCATGCACCAAGATCTAGAATGACCCAATATTTTGTTATAAATAGGAGGGTTTTTCCTACCATTCTTCACCTTTTGTCGCCTATTAGATCACTCTGGATCTATACACTTGGTCACATTTTTCTACATTATTTGTTGTGTGAGCTCCCTTTGAGTTCTATCTTTGTCTGGGTTTTCTACACCAACAAGAAAGAGAGATTCTAGATCTGAAGTGCTAAGGACTTCCAAGAACCCATCCCATTGAGGAGAATTGGAAACATCTTCTTGTTTTCCTCCCAGGTGCCCTTAATACAAAAAATTCTTTCGAAAATTGTTCTTGTCTTGTCTATTGGATATATGGAGCAAAACCTTCTTTTTACTGCTTAATGTCTTTCTATGCATAGATCTGGTTTTGCAAATTTTTTTTTATCAACTAATCGCGTATCCGAAGATATTAAAGCCATTTTAGATGTTAGGGCTATTAGTTATGCGTAGCTAAAGTGGTCTTTTTTCGTACACTTCGACAAAGGATTCATACTAACACCGTGGCTCTATTGCAGGGCGACCGTGGGGGTGGGTGCAGGTGCGTAAGATCGGTTCGTGGTTGCGGATCGAGTGCTCATGGTCTGAGGGGTGTGCGACTGTCGATCGTTGCAGGAGCTCTCCGTCGATGTTGGAGATACTCTAGTCCATCTTAGCTACATTAGAATCTCATGAAAGGGTACAAAAAGAAGAAAATGAGGTTATTATGGCCAAGTTGGAGCAACTCTAGTACTTTCAGTGCCATGTTCGGGAACAAATTGTGGTTGTCTGGCGTAGGAAATATATTTTGACTGAGAAAGTTGAAAAGTTGGAATCCTAGCTTAATCACCTTGAACAACATGTCCATTATCTCTACTGCCCACCTCCTCCTCCAGGGACGGGGCCGGATAATTCTGCCTCTATCACTTTAGATGACTAATTATGGTAATTGGTGTCTTGTTAGTTTTTTTTTGTTTTTTGCTATTTAAAGCTTATATGGATGTGGGTCTCTCAGTTAGGTATTTTTCTTTTTGTCTGTAGTATGATTATAGCATTGGTCAACAAACTTGGTCGATGTGAAACCATGTGCATTTTGACATCCTTATATATACTTTCTTATTAATAAAAAATCCTCAACTGACAAAGAAAATATTTAAAATATGAATTTAAACATAAAATACAATTAAAAAATTACAAATTTAAATAACAAAAATACAATACCAAAAATTTAATTATAAAATCAAGTATAAAAAATACAAGTGAATATGCAATATCCAAAATTTAAAATGCCAATAATTTAAAGAAAACTTAAACATGTGATTAAATAATTAAAATGCTAAAATGAAAATTTAACTATATAATTTATAATTAAATAAAAAGAATTTAAATAAAATTGGCCAAGAATTTAAAACGAAATTTGAACATGTAATTAAGTACTAAAATTTATAATTATGTTGTTCTTTATTATATGTTTAATCATTATAAATTAATATAATTGCTTCAAAATTCATAAATATGAATTTGTATATGATTTATTATAAATTGATATAGTTATTTGAGAATTCACAAAAGGTAAAAATGGAATATCATTTTTATCTTTTTAAAAACGAATTCATAAATAAGAACTTGTATATGATTTATTATATATTGATATGGTTATTTGAGAATTTACAAATGGTAAAAATAGAATATATATATATATATATATATATATATTTGGTTTTTTTAGTACTTTTTTTTTATGCCGATGGTATCGTGTTTATTGCGAAAAACCATGATGATCTTGACACTCAACTTTAGACTTTTCAAGCCTTCTGCTTCAAGATGGGTATAACGGTTAATATCGACAAGACTAAATTCATGATTATTAAATCCAAAAAGATCACCCAAGGTAGTTTCGTGTATAATAACCACTGCTTAAAGCAGGTTTCTTCTTATAAATATTTGGGCATTGACTTCCCTCATCAACTCAATTGGAATTATAACATCGAGAAAATGATTATTGGTGGTTGGAAAGCTTATTATGAGCTTGAAACCAATTGCAAGGTGATTGATCTTTACATTTGGAATAAAAGGAGGTTCCTCTTTGAGACTCTCGTCACCCATGTTGTCCTACACGAATGTGAAGTTTGGGGTTGTAGTATATCCAGAGAATCATGGAGAAAGATTCAGATGATTCAAAAGAAATTCATAAACTACAACCTTAATATCAAGGGAAATACTCCCTATCCTATCTTCTTGATCGAAGCTGGTTTTTCCCCCATTGAAAGTACAACTATGTTTAGATATCTTATGTATAAGAAGAATCTTTATAACATGGATTCCAAAATGCTCCCTAAAATTGTTTCTAACTTTAGTCAAAACCACCACATTTGCCTCAAGCGCAGGTGGAATAAGGATGCCCAGTCTTGGCTCAACCATTGGGGAATTAAGGAGGAGCTCAATATGGGAGGCAAAGATAGGGTCAAAAGTATTATTACCTCCAATTTTAAGGAAAAGTTGTGGGAAGAACATGAGTTGGAGGGTAAAAGGAAGCTAAGATACTATAAGGAAGTGATCAACCCCACCTTTGATAATCAAAAATACCTCTCTGTGTTGACCAGCACTAAGAAAAAAAAGAACATCGCTAGGATTAGAGCTAATTCTCATGAGCTTCGCAGTGAGACCGAACGGTGGCCTGTTCCCAAGACTCCTTGGAATGATTGAATCTGTCAGATTTGTGATACTAAGCACGTGAAAGATGAAAAACACTTTCTTTTAGATTGTCAGGATCTTGCTCACATCTGCTCTCAATTTCCTAACATCTGCCATACTTCCAGTCTTCTTGACCTATTAAACCAGCCCGCCTATAGAGATCTTGGAGTACTTCTTTCCCTTCTCTTTGATCATAGGAACAAGATTTTGAAGAATCAAACTTAGATTATTTTTCCTTTCTTGAGGTCTGATAGGCTGCATTGGTCTTAGTGGATGTTTATCATCATCATGATCATCATTATTTAATGAAAATATCAATATTTTTTTTTGTCAAAATAATAAAATTTAAAAGTAAAATTAAATATATTTTTTAAATTTAAGTTTTTCATGTTAATTTAAATGTATATCCAAAATTTAATTGTAAATATTGAGAATAAAAATATAAATACTTAGAAAAGTTAAAAATTAGAAGTTTAAACATAAATTAAAAATGTGATAATGTAGAAGTTGTAATTTATCTTTAAATCTCTTATACATTTTGGAGTTTTGTTTACATGTTTTTAAGTTGAATTTTCTCAAAATCCAAGAAGAATTTTATCGTCAAACTTTTCACAATCATTAATGTTCCAATCATTTTTCAAGGTGTTGAATATATATATATATATATATATATATATATATATATATATATATAGGGAATGCTTGGTGATATTTTTCTAATTCATTCAATTCTCTCGCGGCGCCGGCCTCCCGTGCGATCCTCGTGGGGTTCCCCCTCTCTAATGTGATCTCTTTATTCTTCCCGCCTAGGTCGGGTGGGTGTTTCCGAATGGGTTAGGGCTGGGATTTCTTGCAATCCATTATTTCCTTTATCTCCTTATCATTTCCTTTCAGTGTCATGGCCGACGAAGATCAGGACTTTCTTCCCTCAGTCCAGAGAGTGGAGCTGTTTTACCTGGTCAATTTGAATTTATGAAATGGGCTGCCTGTGCTGATCCCATCTCTCTGTCACCCACCTCCTCTGGTCATGATAATCCCTCCGTGCGATTTCCCGTGCTCCCGGCAGTGCCTAACTCAAGTGAATCTCCCTCGGCAGCGCCCTCCATCTCTGGGCATGATGAGCCCACTGTGTGTCCCTCCGCGTTTACAGATGAATGCAATACAAATGAAATTCGACCATCTTCAAATCCCTCATCGCGTAAGAAAAAGAGTACCAGGGTAAAAAATTCTGTGGTCAAATTGGTGGTGGGAATTGATATTCCCTTCTCAGAAATTCCAAGTTACCTGGATACAACCCTGGTTGGGCGCTTCTGCGGGAGAATGGCGAACAGGGATTCCATCCTAAGTTGGCTGGAGGAGAATTGGTTGCCTCTACTTGGATACATCCCAGAATTTCATCAACTTTCCAAAGGTTGGCTCCTTTTTAAAGTTATATCCTTGGAAGACAAGCTGAAGCTCACTAATCGCGTTTGGTGTTGGGGACCTGCTGGGATAATTCTTCAAAACTGGGACGTTTCTTTCAATGCAGATCGTTCTCCACAATTTCTTCAAAAATTATGGGTTATCCTCCCAGGTTTCCCCCAATTTTTTTGGCAGAAGGAGATTTTGGAAGCTATAGGGAATAAAATTGGATCCTTTGTCTCTATGGAGAAGGATTGGGATACCAAATTTGAAAGGAGGTGTGCAAAAATTTTGGTTGAACTAGATGTTAGAGAGGGCCTCTATGAGGGCATCATTCTAGAGATGCACAACAACAAATGGACCCAGAAGTTGGATTATTGGAAGCTTCCCTTCTGCTGTTTTCTATGTAGGCAAGTTGGTCATCTAGTTTAGGATTGCAGCTCCCCAGACTTATCTAGACCAAGGTTCAAGAAAATATGGAAAAAGAAGTCTTCCTCAGATAGCATGATGCCCTCCACGGATCTCCCCTCCTCTTCAGATCCTTTCTCTGATCCGACGCTTCCTGTTTAAGATATTCCTCCGCCAGTGTGCGTTTCGAAAGTGCCCTCTCCCTCTGTCATAGGTATTTCTTCATCTTTTTCTCCTTATCATGCTTTTGTTCCTCCTTCTGATCTTTTGGTTAGTTCCTTGGATTGTTCCTTGATATCTCCTATTTCCCCTTTGGCTTCCTTTCCTGAAGATAAGAATGACATCCCTTTGGCCCTAGTGCCCTCTCCCTCTGCGCCCGTTTTGTCTCCTCCTCCTCGAATTTCTTCCCCTATCGCCCCCCTATCCCCTGTTATTTCTTCCCCTCTCCCTTATAAGGCTAAGTTGCACTCTAGTGTCCCCTCTCGAACTAGCCCCAACCTTTCTGTCAAAGGAGGGTTGGCCATTGAGCCTTCGCCTAAAATCCTCCTTGGCCGTAAGTCAACTTTATCAAAAGCCCAATCTTAGGCCTCTTTAGATGTTCAATCGGGGAAACAAAATACCATCTTAAGGGCACTTAGAGCATCAAATGCCCCTAGGAGGGGTTCGAAATGATCATCCTTTCCTTTAACATTAGGGGTCTTGGGGGCGCCCTTGCTCAGCTAGCCTTCAAGCGTTTATGTCAAACTGTCTCTCTGGATGTTATTTTTATTCAAGAAACAAAATTATCAAGAGCTCGGGTTCAGGAGATCTTATCCTCTTGGATTAAGGATTGGTCCTTCTCTCATATTGATGCTTCAGGGCTCGCTGGAGGTCTCATCACCACTATTAGCCCCTCCATTTCTGTCCTGTCCTCTTCTCTTTCCTTGTCATTCATTAAGACTTCCATTTATGATCCCAATTCAGACAGATCTTTCACACTTGTCAATGTGTATGGGCCTTTTGTTAATAAAAGAACATTTTGGGAGGTTTTTTTTTTTTTTTTTTTGATATTCGTGGATCTCCAAATATTATTATTGGTGGGGACTTAAATTTTACTCTATCTCTAAATGAGATATGGGGCTCCTATGCTAGACCCGATCTACTGGCTCCTTTTCTCTCATCACAGATTTCATCTATTGGCCTTATGGACTTTCTTCCTCAAAAGCCAGAGCCTACTTGGAGAAATAACCGTAAATTGGATGATGCAATTGCAAAACGTCTTGACCGTTTTCTTATTTCAGATTCCCTTATGTCTTGAAAATTTCATATAAGTATCCGTGTCGAGTCTGGAGGGCTTTCTAATCATCGTCCAATTGTGTTATCCCTCTTTCTCCTTGAATCTAAATCTCCTCCCCCCTTAAAATTCAATCCATCTTGGCTGCTGGAGGCCGATTATAGAGCTCTGGTTTATTCAAATTATTCACGTTTTGAGACCTCCTCACAAATCCCTTTCATGCAATTACGGGCTACAAATATTTCTAGAATCAAAAGGGTCACTAAAATTTGGGCTTGTGAATATAGAGAAAATCAACTAGCGGCCCTTAAATATACGGAAGCCGAGATAGCAGAGCTCTTTAAAAACAATTCCTCAGGTATCCTATCTAAGTGCGAATCAGTTTTATTAAAAGCTTTGGAAAAGAAGCGTCAAGATTTACTGAATAAGGAAGAGAAATTATGGCGATTAAAAAGTAGGGCTCTATGGATCAAAGAAGGGGACAACAACACTAAGTTATTTCATCATTATGAATCTCATCGAAAAAACAAAAATTCCATCTTGGAAATCAGATCTCCCACTAGTGATCTGGCTCGAACATTCGAGGAGAAAGCTAATGTCGGTTTTTCTCATTTTAAAAATTTGTTTAATGATCTAGCTGGATGCCCCATTCAGGAGATTTTACAAGTATTACAATTATTTCCCTGGATGATTACAAATGAGATGAATGAATCCCTCACTAAATAAGTTGATGAGAAAGAGCTAGATTTTATCCTAAAAAGTTTTCAAAAAGGGAAAAGTCCCGGACCCGATGGTTTTACTATTGAATTTTATCTCGGATTCTATAACTTAATCAAGGATGATTTGCTCTTAGTTATAAGAGAATCTCAAAAATCTAGAAAATTTTTGAGCTCTATCAACTCGACCTTCATTTCTCTGATCCCTAAAACTTCTTTGCCCACTTATTTTGACGATTTTCGGTCAATTTCTTGTTGCAATCTGATATACAAATTTTTTTCAAAAACCATTGCTCAACGTATCAAGCCTATTTTAAGCTCCATCATCTTGGAGGAACAATTTGGTTTTCTTTTCAAAAGACAAATTCATGACGCTATCTCATTGGCTCAGGAAGCTCTTCATTCAGTCCATATTCACAAGAAACCTTCCGTTACCTTAAAATTGGATTTGTCCAAAGCCTATGATAGAGTGAATTGGAATTTCTTAAGACTTTTGCTTATTCAGATTGGTCTTGCTATCAAAGTTGTCGAATGGATCATGGGATGCATCCAATCAACATCCTTTGCTGTCCTCATCAATGGATCTCCTTCTTCTTTTTTTCGCGCCTCCCGGGGTCTCCATCAAGGCTGCCCCCTCTCACCTTTTTTGTTTCTTCTTGTCGCTGAAGCTTTAAGCAGATTATGTAAATAGGCAATAGAGAAAGGGGACCTCAAAGGCATTCACATCGTTGGCCTGGAATCCTTAACACATATCCTTTTTGTTGAAGATATCCTCCTTTTTTGCAAAGCCGCTGCTGAAAACGCCCTTTCCCTTTAGAGAATTCTTTCTCTCTTTCAATCTGCTACTGGAATGATGATAAACATAGATAAATCATGCTTGATTCACAATAACGTTCAGAATCATATTTTATCTCAAATCAAGCTCTCTCTCCCTTTTCCCTCTGTTGAAAGGCATTCAGGTTTCAAATATTTGGGTTTTTCATTGAAACCAAATTCATATTCATTCAAGGATTGGTTGTGGCTTTACCCGAAAGTGGAGAAGCGTGTTCTACATTGGACAAACCATTTTATTTCTAGAGGGGGCCAACTGGTGCTTCTTAAAGCAGTTCTCCAAAGTATTCTTGTATATTGGGCCACCATTGCTTCAATTCCTAAAGGGATTCTCCAAAAAATTCGCAAATTATGTTTTTCCTTTCTTTGGACTGCTAGTTAAAAAGAGGAGGGGATTCCCCTGTTTAAGTGGACATTGCTTGCCCTTCCAAAATATCTGGGAGGATGGGGGATTAAAAATATTCCTCTTTTCTGTCTCTCTCTTGCTGCCAAATCATTATGGAGACTGACAGAGTACCCAGAATCCCTTTGGGGTTGGATCATGCGAGCTAAATATATCCCTGGCCTTTCGCTGGCATCATGGTTCAGATCTCCTAATAAGTCTTATAAAAATGCCTCTATTGGTTGGAAATCTATGGTAATGGATTTTCCCCTTATCGGTCAATGGACGACATGGAAAATTGGAAATGGGAAACAAGTTCGCATTGGTCAAGATCCATGGGTTGGAGCCAGTGATTCTTACCTCTTCTCTTAGGAATTAATTTCAAAGCTACACAATTTAAACATCTTCTTTATAGCTAATGCAACATCTTCTTCTCCTCATGTTGGGGGATCCTTGGGTTGGAAGTCTGCCTCGTTTTTGGGGCTTAATGGTTCCTGTGCTTCAGAATGGGAATCCTACATTTCTTTATTGATGAATACCTTTATTCTTTTGGACTCTGGGGAAATTGATTCTCTGATTTGGTCACAAAATTCCACAAATGGTTCATATTCTGCAAAGCTAGGTTATAAGGTTGCAATCCATTCTTCCTGAGTCAGGAATAGTTCCTTCTTGGACATATCCCTTGTGGAATTCTCTTGGGCCCATCAAATCCAAGTTAGTCCTCTGGCTATCTCTAAAAAACAAACTATTAAAATGGGATAAACTACAACACCGTGGTTGGAAGGGCCCCAACAGATGTCCTTTATGTGCCATAGATGCTGAAATCGTTTCTCATTTATTCTTCCATTGTTCATATGCATAATCAATTTCGCATAAAGCCTCCTCCTCTTTCTCTTCGATCCATTAGCCTCCTGCTGTCTCATATGAAGAAATATTTTCTCAGTGGTGGAATGATCATGGGGTAAGCTATTTCTAAGCTTTCCCTGCTTTTTTCTCATATGGAATTTGGTGGGTTAGGAATATGGCCATTTTCAATGACAAGCACATTCCTATTGAGCTGACTGTGGCAATGATTTTTCAGTGGGTTTCTGAATACAAGTGTTCTCAAAAGTCAATTAAGGTGCGCATTATTGTTCCTCCATCTATTTCGAAAAGCTCCCCTTGGGCTTTCTTCGATGGGGCAAGTCAAGGTATGCCTCCCTTGACAGGTTCAGGGGCTATTCTTCATCTTTCTATAAATGCCAAACTCAACATATCATATGCTCCTGGACATGGTTCGAATAATAAGGCCAAACTTGTTGCTCTTTGGACAGTTCTTCATGTGGCTAAATTAAAAAATATCAGGGAAATTCAGTGTTTTGGGGATTCTAAATTCGTAATAGACTGGGCACAAGGAAAGACTTAGATTCACTCACCTCACCTTCATGCCATTACTCGCAGTATTAAAAAACTCACGGCTGATTTTCAGAGCCTCACCTTTTGTCACATTTACCGGGAATTGAATATGGAAGCAGATACATTATCAAAAAAAGATCTCACCATGCCTCCAAGTTCGCTGAAGATATCAGAATGCTCCACAAATAATGAAGAGATATAAAGGATTTAACTATCTGTATTGAGAAAGTAAAGGAACCGTCCTTGTTTCATATCAAGGTGCAGGGGTTTTTTTTACTTGAAAGTATATAAGGGCCAGGTATGATCCTTGACAACCGATTTCGTTTTTCATGACTTGGATGAGTTAAAAATAATGACATCAATTTTAGGAAGTGTTTGGCGGTATCGGCAACTAACGAGAGTAAATACGAGTTACGAAGGATAATCGGTTAGCGAGATACGATACGTAAAAAAAAATTGTATAAAGATTGTAAGGAGATCTTGAAATATGAAATCCTAACGAGCTTTTGTAAAAACCTCTCTTGAAAGAGGCAGTCGTTATTTTACTCAATAAAATAAAGAATTTTAAAGTGGGAAATATATATATATATATGATCACTATTTTGACTAAAAATTGTTTCATGAAATTTTAGCCAAAAACTCAAAATTATAATAATTTGACCACACCAATGTGAAAAAACATATTGAACTTGAAAAAATTCATAGTAAATTATTAAAAAACAATCTTTACTTAATACAATATTATAAAATATTAATAGTAAATTATTAAAAAACAATCTTTACTTAATACAATATTATAAAATATTATAAATAATTAATATTTATGATCAATTTAAAAAATTAAAACTTAATATAATATTATAAAGGATTATAATATGTTAATATTAAAATCCACACTATTAAAAAAGATTAAAAAAAATTAAACACACATTTAATATAAATTTTGACTTATTAAATGAATAATTATTAAATATTTTAAAATTATTTTAAATTTAATATTAAAACTTAATACAATACTAAAATGGTGGAAATATAAAATACTATACAATATTGGGAAACTTAAAAAAAACAAAGTAATCGATTGAAATGTTAAAAGGTTATACAATATCTAAAAAATAGCATACAACAGTAGAAGTTAAAAAAAATGATTTTATGAAAGAAAAAAATAATACATGTATCTAATGATTTAACATAAAATATAGAAGATTACTCTAACTTATTATAACATTTCATCCAATATTAACATCGATTAATCATAATGGTAATAATTTCATTTAATATGAATATTAAATTAACATGTATTAAGTCTATAAAATAATTTATATGAATATCAAATAAACACGTATTAAGTCTATAAAATAATATAAAAATAAATTACATAGAAATTTCAGAAAAATACAATAATTTTGAAAAAAATACGTTAAATTTATTTTTTTTTAAAACTATTTATTTTGAAAAAAACACAATAATTCCAAACAAAACCACATTAAATTTAAAAGTAAAAAATAAAATAATTGTGTGCATATTTAAATGGAACATATGCACAATGAAGTTAAATTTATTGCAATATAAATTTAATGATGTTTGTAAAGACAAACATAAAACGTTTATTGTAAGATAAATTTGTTATATAAATAATGTTTGTAAAAGTAAGATTAATAATATTTGAAAATTTGAAAAAATAAATTTTTAATATAAATTATATTAGTAAAAATTATATTAAAAATTGAGAAAATTTTATTTTATTAAATAAATGTAAAATATAATTGAGTTTAATAATAGTAAATTTAATATTCAAAATTTCTATCATCATCATATTCTAAGATAAGAGTTGAGTTTCTAATGAGCAATTACACCATTATCAGATGTTGTAAAGGAAACACTTTAAGATTCTTAAAGAGATCCAATAGTTGCTAAGATATCATCTGTAGTGATTTTGGTCAATTTTACTAAGGTAGGAGAAGCCATCAGGTTCAGTAATAATATTGTTTTTGATTGTAAATTTGATGTAAGTTAGGTGTTGTTAATTGAAAATTTTAAAATAATTTATTATGTGGAATGGATAAAAACGTTGTCAATTGAAAATTTTAAAATAATTTATTATGTGGACTAGAGAAAAATGTAGATTGTGCCCTATCTACATCATCTAAAAGCAATAAAACCTCAGAAGATGAAATAAGATTATTCAGTATCTATATACCTTCATGAATGATGTCTATTGCCTTATCTAATTTAGTCAAACTCTTGAAAAATTTGCTCAGCAATCAATCTATCTAGCATAGATGTAAATAAAGAGAATTTTGATTAACATAAATAGAGTTTACTCCAAGTTCATCTACATATATCGTTATTTATGTTATGGTTTATTTTCTTAACTCCAAACTTGGTTTAGTCTCTCTATATACATTTAAAAAAAAAAAAAAAATTCACAAATTTAAGTTATAGTTTTATATTTTATAATTACAAATCTAGTTTCTTATTAAAATATTTTACACACATCTATTTATTCAAATAAATTATAATGTGAATATTTTTTTCTCCTATTATTTGATTACAAAATTATCTTACTCCCTACTAAGTAAAACAACTTTATTAATAAATAATTGAATTCCAAATTGAAAGATTACTCAAGCGAGAACTACTATAATATATAGAACTGATTTTTTGATGTATAAATTAATTGTTTTATGTGTCATTCAATTTCCATTACCTATTATCTTCAAACCCCATGGGGAGGTATTGAACATGGGAGGCAACATTACGTAAATAAACATTCACATTGTCAAGTTGGACAAAAATAAATTTTATAATCCTAAAATTCTCTTACCTAATCATATTTTTAAATATATAATTGAGTTCCATTTATTAAAAACAAAGGCAATATTAAGAACCTCCTAGAGTTATAAAAGGTAATTGACATGAAAAATAAAAAAGCACATCTTCAATAGAAAGAGCCAATCAACTTTTTATGAATTGATTTGAAAATTCTGATGTTTACTGACTTTTTTTATGAAATACTTTACAAGTATATATTACCACTATTACCAGTTCTCCCAATATCTCCTCTTTCAAGAAAATCCCCGATTGCAGATCTAGATTTACCCTCTCATGGGTTTCCACAATCATAAGCCTCTCACCTATAGATGCTTTAGTTGTCAATGTTCCAAATCTTGAATCAGATTATGCTTATGGCAAGCAAATACAAGATCTAGAGATCAACAATACAAAAATATAGAAAAGCCGGGATGGGCCAAAGGAGTCAATGTCCAGATGAGTCTATAATTCCTTTGTACTGTGATCTTGGACCACACCTATACTCTGCCCTACACTTATCGCTTTTGCTGCTTTCTTTTGTTATTGTTTGGTCATATGGAAATTCTTATAATGATAGCTTTTGTATGCAAACATCTGTCACCTAGGTCACTCTGCCTCACAGAGTATTTCTATTCTTTCCCCCTCTCAAAATGAATACTCGACTCCCCATTGTTCGTGAATTTTCCATCAACATTCAAAACAGGGAAAGCATAAGTTTGTAATTTGACTTCGTCACTTGATGGCTGACCAGAGCTGCCAGAAACATTGAGCTTTGACCATATATCCCCAGATTCAGAAAAGTCAAATCTAGGACTAGTAATTTAAGCTTGTGAATGAAGATGCCCTCCTTCATGCAACCACTCTTTGAAGCTTTCTCCATCATCCAGACATTCTATAACTTTCCATGTATTAATAATCTCAGTTTTGTACTCCTCTGTAGGTATGTTTTCTTGTAATTCTCTCTCTGCATCTATCAATTCTCCCAATATCTCCTCTTTCAAGAAAATCCTTGATTGCAGATACATTTACCCTCACATGGGTTTCCAAAACCATAATCCTCTCACCTATAGATGCTTCAGTTGTCAATGTTCGAAATCTTGAATCAGATTATGCTTATGGCAAGCTAAAAATTTGAAGATTATGACCCAAAACAGGGATGTACCTTAGAATCTGAGGATCAAGCCCACTTGGCTGCTTATTGCAATTGTCCAATTCAACGAAGGGTAATAGGAATTCTCTTGTATAATAATTTTTGGCATTTCTAGACGCAGTTAAGAATTAAATTTCCTTTAAAATCAAACAAGAGAGAAAAAAGGAAGATTACAACGATATCAAAACATTTCACATCATTTTGAAATTACAGTGTAAAGTTTACACACAATAATTTAAGGATACTTGGAAGGAACAATTGTATTTGAATCAAGTGAACCCTTCAAAGCTACATATTGATCATTAGGGTCTTGCCCCATCTTAACAAAGCAAGGAGATTCCACACCGTTTCAATGGGAGAATTCACATTTGAATTTTACACCAGCACCTTGCAGCAAATAAGGATTTGAACCCCCTACTCTATTGCACTGAAAATATCCTTGAAATCAAATTTTCAACTACACAATAATATAAGCTTTGAAAAAGGTCCACCCAAAATAGTAAAATGTCTCACAAACCAGCAACTGGAAACTAACTTTTCTGGGGGAGATAGCAGGAGCAACATCAACTATGATTGAAAAAATGGTCAAGACCAAAGACAAGATCCAGAGATCATACAACCCGCATCAAAGGTCCACCCTAAATAGTAAAATGTCCCACAAAATCCATACATCTAACAGGTTTATAATGACGCTAATAGACGGAGCAGGACAATCTGACTATCTACTTGATTATTTTACCATACTCTGCTACAGCAATGAGGAATGGAAAAACAAACATTAACAACAACATATCAATTACACAACAGAGACTCCATTGTAGAAAAACTGTAAATTTTTTTATTAATGGGAGTTTACAGATATTACAATTCATCTTGTGCCCCGGTATTGGCATCAAGGATTTGATGCTCCGCTCTTATTCCTGCTTTTTCTCATCTGGAGAAACTGAAGGAACAAAGCTTCAAAGCCTCCTTCCGTTAGGGTTTTGGCACCCAAGCTCAGCTTCCCCACACCACTCAGCTTCCCCACACCACATCCGTCATATTGTTTCCAGTTTTCACTGCATTTAAACGGAATCCATTAATTCAAAATACAAGCAGGAAGCCAAAAACAATACAATAAAGATGAACTTATACTTACAATTGTTCCATACTTCCTTCCTCTTAGGTGTGTCTCTAATCGCCTGTGTTATGTCCTCCTGACTTCAGCCTCCTCATCTCCCACTATCCATCTACCTTTTAACGTACTCAGAAAACCCCAATAATAAAAAATTCTCCAAAATTGTCTTCCTCCAACTGTTTGTGGGTGACTGTGCTGCTAACCTGGCATGAAGCTCATGGGATGTCATTTCTACTTTTAAATAATAATTTCCTTTTATCAAACTCTTGCTCTTTTCAAGACCTGACTCCAGCTCTTGCCCAAAATCTATGGCTTTAGTTTAGGCTCTAACCCTGACTTTAGCTTAGGCTCTAACTCTGGCTTTGGCTTTTGCTCAACCATGGCTCTTATTTTTGTGTCCAACCATTCGTCTTCAAGCCCACATGCTTAAAACTTTATTGAATGCAAAAATGAATATGGGAGGCATTTTGAATATTGAAATTCTTTGATACCAAATAATCAGTCCAAGCATCTCTCGCTAAACAGATTTTACAGCAGGAAACCGGACTGCTAATGCAATGTTTGTAACAAAAAATAAATGAAGCCACTAGACATGATAAAGATGAAGTCGATGTAAATCTATTAATGTTTATTTTAGCACAAATACGCAAACATCAAAACAAGACTTCAAGGATGCACATTAATGGGGAATATTAGTTTGTCTATACACATCATGATTCAACTATATTATGCTACAGCCAAAAGGAACAGTGGTCAAAAAATAACAACAAAAGAACAATTTTGCATCACAGGCTTTCAGAGGGAAATCTAGTAATTTATTTATTAAATAAGAGTTTCACAGATGCAAGTCATCTTGCACCCTAGCTTTGGCAGCAAGGATTTTATACTATGTTCTTATTCTTCTTGGCTATGTCCTGCAAATTTCAATGGAAGTAGCCCTCATTCTTGTTTGATCGAATTCTGTTGGCAAAGGAAACATATAATCATAAGCTAAAGCAGTTGTCCCACGCTTATGTTACCTTTTAACATAACCGCGGACTTGCAGGCAACAACATATCTTTTGAGACATTTCATTAGGGCGGAGTAGACCATAGCGAGAATGGGACTCTGTAACTTCTCATTTGGAGAAAAGGAAGGAACAAAGCTTCAAAGCCTCCTTCCATTAGCGCTTTGGCACCCAAGCTCAACTTCCCCATGCCACATCTGTCATATTGTTTCCAGTTTTAACTTTCGGGCATGAACTGATAAATTTTGTCATGAAATCGTGACATGAGTTGCTGGTTGCTTTTGCACATTAATTGCTCATTATCTAGTTGTTTATTCTGTATTCAAGTTATAGTTCTCTTGTTACAATGTGCATCCTTTCTTTTTTCCAGCAATAAAACTTGATGCACACATGGCTTTTTGTATCACGAAAATTGAGTACTTTTGCATTGGGAATAAGAAACGTACCAAATTTGCAATAAGGAATGAGTGTGAATATGACATGAAAATACCTACAAAGCAACATTCACATCAAGAAATTGTAGCTAAATATAGAAAATGCATAAGCAACAGGAACATACCCATAACCCATTATTGTGGAATTTACAAAATTTGCACCCTAAAGTTGCAGAAGATGGGAGCACAAGAAATTGTAGCTGAATAGAGAAATCACATAAGAAACAAGAACATACCCATAACCCGTTGTTGTGGAATTTAGAAAATTTACATTCTAAATTTGCTGAGGATGGGAGCATTCACATCAAGAAATTGTAGTTGAATAAAGAAATCGCATAAGCAACATGAATGTCATGGAATTTAGAAAATCTACTTTCTAAAGTTGCAGAAGATGGGAGAACTGAAAAACCTGTCTTTCTGAAAGAAAACCTATAACCTAGCTTTGTGCAACTCAATACCCATATCCCATTGTTGTGGAATTTAGAAAATTTTCATTCTAAAGTTGTAGAAGATGGGAGCATTCACATCAAGAAATTGTAGCTGAATAGAGAAATCGCATAAGCAACAAAAACATACCCATTGTAGTTGAATAGAGAAACCACATAAGCAACAGGAACATACCCATAACTCGTTGTTGCGGAATTTAGAAAATTTGCATTCTAAATTTGTTGAGGATGGGAGCATTCACATCAAGAAATTGTAGCTGAATAGAGAAATCGCATAAGTAACAGGAATGTCGTGGAATTTAGAAAAATTGCATTCTAAAGTTGCATAAGATGGGAGAACTGAAAAACATGTCTTTCTGAAAGAAAACCTATAACCTAGCTTTGTACAACTCAATAGCCATAACCCATCAATGTGGAATTTAGAAAATTTGCATTCTGAAGTTGCAGAAGATGTGAGCATTCACATCAAGAGATTGTAGTTGAATAGAGAAATCGCATAAGCAACAGGAACATACCCATAACCCAAATTCTCGGCTTTCTTTCACCCTGGCGATAGAGAAATCGCATAAGCAACAGGAACATACCCATAACCCAAATTCTCAGCTTTCTTTCACGCTGGCGATAGAGAAATCGCATAAGAAACAGGAACATACCCATAACCCAAATTCTCGGCTTTCTTTCACCCTGGCGAGTGAAGAAACGTGGTTCATTGAACGTAGTATGCAAGCTGCAAAACTCTGTATGCATTGTCATAACTGCATTGTAAATTAAATATTTGTAACTACCTTTGCATTTTCATCCAACGACTGAATATGTTTTAATCGTCTAGCATATAATCTAATGGTTTCAGGTTATGACACGATGCACACAGGAGAGTTGTTTTCAAATAGTGACGTCAACTTAAGGTGGATGAGGATGTGATGACTTTCTTTATTTTTAATTGACGGCCTAGATTGATTCTCAAGGGAATATGCTCAACATATGCTTCGTCTGAATGCTTATCAACTGTTGTAGTGTCTTAGAGAGTTTGTTAGATTGCATTGACTTTTAATAAATTTAATAAATTTGATGTCTAAATGCCCACCAATTTCTTAGGGATTTTCAAAACATACATAATTTTAGAAAAAAATGTTTTATATCTTGGTTGTGAAGGATAGAAAATCTTCAACACTTATGTTTTTTATGAAGAGCTAGGATTCTTAATGGTTAAGTAACATCAAAGTTAATGATAATATTTTTGTTGCTATGGTTTTTTTATTATATATTTATCAATGGTAGATACAAATGAAGTATTCGACTATATGAAGCACATTAATGTTTTTAATGTGGTTTTACTAGTTAAAGGATTATTTTCTCACTTTTCAAAGGGATTCATATAGAAGTAATGATGTGAAGCCACTCTGAAAGCGAAGAATTTATGTAGGGGAATGATCAAATTTGAAAGAAAAATTATTTTTCAATTTGAAGAATTAATTTTATTTTAGCTTTTCAATATGGACAAGATAAAATAAATTATTATTTTTGGAATGTAAATGAAAAATAATTTTAAATTTCATATAATACTTCACACATCATAATTTCTACCTTGTTAAGTTTTGTAAACCTTAAATAAAGAATTTTATATATAGATGAAAACTAGAAATACACTTAGATGAGTACACATAAACGACAATGGTCCATCAGTATTACAATCTATATAGAAATTATAAAGAGGAGATTTAATACACCATTTACTCAAGATATATATCATATGGAGGAAATTCAATTGGACCATTTTCTTATAATCAATATAAGAATCAAATAGGGAGAATTTAATAGAACAATCTACAACATTATCTTTCAAATACAATGAATTTATATAAAATTGTTTTTATTTAAAGCAATAAAAAATACAATAAAAATTATATAGAGTGTCCAATAACACAAGTTCCATAAAAGAAATATAACTTTCGAGAGTATTTTTCCATGAGAATTATAAGCCAAATGATTAATGCACATATGCATTTTGATGAATGATCCCATTTGCCAAAAACACATGAATAACATTATTTTTTGTCAATAAAAATGAATGAATAATACTTATTATTTAACATTAATTTTGATAAAGAATTTTGATGCCTAGTACCTATTGTATTATCTTCATATTAGATAAATATAAAGAAAACACAAAGATAATATGCATTTTATAAATGTAAGCAAAACTATCAAATAGTAAATACAAACAAACTGTGTAGGCATTAAATATAAACCAGTTGTATAGAAAGTAAGAATATCCGTGAAAATAGATATAGAAGATTTGTAAGCACTATTTCTAAATCCAAACCCAAGAAAGATAATGAGTTAATTCCGATTGGAAAAGTAAAATGATTCACCACATCTAAAACTTATGATCATCAATATCTATTACTAAAATATATTTTCACTAAATAAAATAAATAATACATACATGGATGGCTGAGCTAATAATATTATATTAAAAAAAATAACATTTTTCTTTGAATTATTAGGATACGAAAAGAAATCGTTAACATTATTTCTGTTTTAAATATCATAATACATATAAAAATAATTAATAAAGAAAAAAATATAACCTAAATTCAAATTTTACAAGTAATTTTTGTATTTCTTTTTCCAGGAGAAAAAAACGCTGTATTATATTGATAATATAAAAACAGTACATATACCACATATAGTCTCAGCTGATAAAGAGTCTCAGCGAGAAATCAACATATTGCCCAGTAAATGTAAAATAATTTTATGATAAAGAGCTGGACGACGTCAAATTTGAACCCTGGTTGCAGAGGCAAGCTCAGTTCGCAGCAACTTGGCAGCTGCAACCATGTTGTTCAACGCAGGAACAACTTCATCATACTTCTTGGTTTTCAAACCACAATCTGGATTTACCCACAGGTTGTTTTTCTCCACCACTTCAAATATCTGAGGGAGCAGGAGAAGATGAAAAAGAGTTAAACAAACAACAAAACATAATGCAGAGCGTCTCCTGAGTCCCAAGGAAAACATTATGTGGCAGTACCTTGCGGATACAGTCTGCTATTTCTTCTGTGCCTGGAATGCGAGGAGACTGTATATCATAAACCCCAGGACCGATTCCGCCCCCAAATTTCACTTCATCCCGGAAAACTGTCAGTGAGTTCTCATCAGAGCGGGAATTCTCAATCGTAATGACATCGGCATCCATGTAAATAATTGGATAAATGAAGTCGTTGAAGTTGGAGTAACATATGTGGGTGTGGATCTGAACAAAAGAATAACATATTAGGGGGAAAGGAAAATTAATATTGTATGACCTGTAAAATTCTGCCAGAATCAAACAGCAGTCCAACTTATATCCACTGGTTAAACATTTATGCTACACAAATAGTTGAAACAGAGCATCTTAAAAGTTTAAACGAACCTGAGTAGTATCCTTTACACCATAGTTTGTGATACGGTAACAATGAATAGCCCATTTCAGGTAGTCAGCCTGTTCAGCGTTGCGCAAAGGTAGTCCTAAGTTCCCACAGGGCTGGCTCATCGACTTGGATCACCTGGGAATGCAGAATGATAGTGGTTAAACAGAAGGGCACTATGCAGAAAATAAGTCTGCTAAGATTTTAGACTGAGCAATTGCAAAGCCATACCTGAATACCATTTGCCTCCAATTCTTCAACCTCCTCTTTGATGGCTAGTGCAATTTGTAGGCAGGTTTTTGACCTAAAAGACATATGTATGTAAGGGACTTGAATTAAAAGGTTGAAGTCGGGGTCTACCAATTCAATAAAGGGGGAAATTGAAGAGGGGATCACAGGTAGAGATTCAACAAGAATAACCTGGAGCAATTGTGATGAAGACTTGGTCATCCTTACCTGTCCTGATCATCTCTTACAAAGGACCGATTCAGAATTGTCACGGGACCTGTAAGCATTCCCTTCATAGGGCGGGCAGTCAAACTCTGGGCATACTTTGACCAAAATACAGACATTTCTTTTGGGCGGCTGACATCTCCAAAAATAATCGGTGGCTTCACACAAGTAGAACCATAAGACTGAACCCAGCCATTAACTGTGAATGCAAATCCGTTGAGCTGTTCCCCAAAATATTCAACTATGTCGTTTCTCTGCAGAAATAAATCAGACAAATAATTAGGTTCCATCATAGAGAAGATGGCATTTGATGATTGCAACCAAATCAATGCAGCACCCACCTCAGGTTCACCGTGCACTAGAACATCAATGCCGAGGTCTTCCTGCATTTTAACAACTTTTGCAATTTCCTGCTTAATGGACTCAATATTATCTGCCTTTGAAATCCTATTACAAATCAGAAAATTATACGATCTCAGACATGTATTTTGACAGACAATGGGTAAATATATTTTGGAAATTGCCATCCATGCAACATAAAATACCTGTTTGATTTGTGTTCACAGCGAATTCCGCAAAGTTCTTCCTTCTGAGGAAAGAACCCAATTGTGGTCGTTGGAAGTACCGGGAGGTTCAACACTTTTCGCTGTTGCTCTAAACGAAGAATAACAGGTGTATCTCGCCAGTGATCGGAGTCTCCGAGTGCTTCAGCCTGTAATTTCAACATACCAGGCTATTAGGTTGACAATTAGGCTATTAGCCTATCTACAGAATACTGAAGGTAACGTACTAATCAGATCTGGAAAATATCCTCCAAGTTCATTAATAAAGGGCTTATTCTCTGTATATTAATAATTATAAGACAGCCAGAGGAAAAGGAGACGATATTATCAACAAATTGAAGATAATAAGCGAAGCACTAGGAACAGAGCATTTGTCAACATACAGCCCTTTGCACTGCCTCATTGTCCACTCTAGGAGAGGATCTTCTTGAAGATATCGCAGCTTCATTTGCATCAAAATATGCCTGCCAAATCATGAATATGTTTAGATAGACTTACATCTTCGAATCAAATGCGCTAGAATATAAAACATCAGTATGAAAATAATGATCAGATGGGAAAAATGGCAGATTTTAAATGCACGTAACAATAAACTTCTGAGTTCAAAAACCTAGACTGTAGTTATACCCTCGTCCAAGGTCTTCATGCCTAGAGGAAATGTTTTCCAGCTTGTAATTGTAATTAACATTGTCTTCACATACAGTTCTTAAAGTAATCAACACAGTGCAAGTTCCAAAAATGTCAAGAATCTTTACCTGATCTTTTTGACCTCTCAATGCTTTTGCCAGAGCTACTACTTCAACTACTTTTTGTGCAGCAAATGCAAACCAGGACTTAATCTCCTTATCAAGCTTTGTCTTATTTACTAAATCTGGTGGACCAAAGAAGGCTTTGGCCAGACGTACTTTTCGTGCAGCAGATGCAAGCCAGGACTTGATCCCATTATCAGCCTCTGTCTCATTTATTAAATCCACAGCTGTATGAAGAAGAGAGCAGGAGGTGGAGACAACGATTTTGTCTGCAATGCAAACATATCGAATTCTCAGATTAATTAGGAAAGCACAAGGAGTTTCTCAGTCCAAGAGCACCCCAAGCAACGGAAAATAGAGTACATAATGCACACATACCTTTGCCAACAATCTCTTCAAGTTCCTGTAAAGTGTAAAGCGATTTCTGCAAATTATTAGCCCAGATGTTTCTCCCATCAATTACTCCAGCAAAAAGGTACTTGTCTTCAGGAAAACCAACAGTTTCGACAATGCCGATTGTGTTAGTTCCATGTACTAGATCCAACCCAAGAGCAGATACAGTTCTCAACTGAATGATGGTCCTGCGGTAACAGAAAATTTAGATCCCCAAACCTACACCATATTACTTTAGGTATTCAAGTACCATCTTATTTTTTTCAAGAAACAGGGTTATGGTACACTATGTGAGTTTTGGAGTTGAAGCACTATCTACCTGTTTCCAGGAGATATGCAGTATCATTTTCATTTTCTTAATAAAAGGGAAAGGCATCATCTACATAAGCAGATGCAAAGTTGAAAAAATGACGCCTTACCTATATGTCTGAACAGGAATATCAGCGAAATATGTTTGTACAAGCAATTTGGTCCCAACCAGCACTTCTTCTAAGAAAGAATAAGCTTTAGAGAAGGCCTCCAGGTGGTGAGCCTCAAGGACCGTTACAAGCGAGGGTTCATCAAACTGTATCCATGTTGCCCCAGCCTCCTTTAATTCACCTAAGACCTCCCTAAATTAACCACAAGTCACACAACACAACGAAAAAACTCTTTGTCAAATTGTACCATTACTTACAATATCAGGCCCGGGAATCTCTGACCCAATGAGTCTTTTACATGAAAACTTACTTGTAGACCGGCAGAATCGAATCAAGCAGAGAGAGAAGGTCAAATGTTCTAGGAACACCCTTTGCCGGCTTTGATAACAACAAGTATGACACAGGACCTATGATAACAGGTACAGTCTCAATACCAATCTGCACTCCCAAAAAAAAGCATTAATGGTAGGTCCAAAAATTGGCTTACAATGTTTACAATTCAGAACTTCCATGTCAATGAAATGTGGAAAATGTTACGAGAGCTTTATTGTGGGAGCAATATCATAGCACGTAGGTTCAAATTGGGAGATATATAATAAGGAAAAAATGACATAATATATTAGGGAATATATAGAGAGTAAAGAGTTTTTATATTGGAAGGTATAAAAAATGGAGCTCAAAGTAAATGAAAAAATATAAAGGGATATAAAAAATGTAAGGTATACCTACAATATATAATGAAAGTAGAGGTTTTTTAAATTGGGAATATGTATGGGGTTTATACTGGTAGAGAGTTAAATAATGTGATTTTTAGAGGTATTTTCCAATATGTACTCAAATAAAAAATATTGTTTAATATGCTATGATCGCAAGTGATATGTAGGAAATTTATTGAGTAAAACCCATGTGGCAAATGTACGAATCTTTCTCAATCAAATAGCAAAGAGTCGGTGTTTTTCATACTAAAAAGCTAAAAACAACCCACAAGAAAGTCTACTTCAATTGCCAAATTTTTTTGTGATAAAATGAACAATACTGACCTCTTTAGCCTCTCTGTATTCATCCACAGCTGTGTGTGAAGAGTACTTGAATTTAATTTCTGGTCCCAGCTCTGGAACGATATAGTGGCTGAAAAGGACAATCTTATCTATGTTTAATCCTCTCAATTAAAAAAAAAAATAGAAATCTATTTAGTAAAATCAAGGTATTGACAGGCTGGTACAATTTGTAGTACTGGACTTACTAGTTAGTGTCAAACCACTTGGCCATCTCCATACCAGGGAGCTCAGCATCTCCACGTGCCATTGAGAAATAAGTGTGGAATCCAATCTCGCCGCCAGTCCATTGATATCGTGGAGGAACAGCCCCAAGCATAGCAGTTGTGTCAAGAACTTGATCATAGTAGGAAAAGGTGTTGCTTGGGATGTATGTTACACGAGCATCAGCCATCTGCTTCCATGCTTCAGCTTTCAAATCCTTTGCGACATTCTGCAATTCATGTGCGCTGCTCTTGCCATCCCAGAAGCGTTCAAGTGCAAATTTGAGTTCTCTCTTGGAACCAATGCGTGGATAACCAATCACATGCGAAGCCATGAATAAGGACTTTGAATCCTGCTGAAGGGATAAAAGAACGATGCTTGTAAACTCATAATCAAACAAGATCATAGGTGGATTCTGATAAATATCTAGGACAGAGGTTTTTTTAAATTCTGTAAGCTGATAAGATTTAAACATCCCAGTCAGAATCTAACAGTCCTATGATACCATAACAACGAGTAGCTGAATAAATATTAAAGGCTATCAATATGAGCTTTAATATAATTGTTTTTCAGTACCGACCAAAGGGTTAAGCAGTGGAATCATGCCCAGGACATGAATCCTTACATTAAGCAGTGGAATCATGCCCTGGACATGAATCCTTACATGTAACCAATGCATCATGCATTATCTAGAGCCAAGGCACTGTTTTGTTTTTTTTGGGACACTAAGTCACAAACAAAACAGAGTCGCAGGAAAACACACTACGTTCCTCATTATATAATATGTGTCCAAGATTTGATAGATTCCTCATTTCTGTGAACTGAAGACCCACTTTGAATGGATCCTTACATGTACCCAATCCTTCATGCATTATCTAGAGCCGAGGCACTTTTTTCGTTTTTTTTGGGACTCTCAGTCACAAACAAAACACAGTCGCAGGAAAACAGACTACGTTCCTCATGACATAATATGTGTTCCAAGATTTGATAGATTGCTCATTTCTGTGAACTGAAGACCCACTTTGAATGGATCCTTACATGTACCCAATGCTTCATGCATTATCTAGAGCCAAGGCACTGTTTTGTTGTTTTTGGGACACTCCGTCACAAACAAAACAGAGTAGCAGGAAAACAGACTACATTCCTCATTATATAATATGTGTTCCAAGATTTGATAGATTCTTCATTTCTGTGAACTGAAGACCCACTTTGAATGCATTCTTAGTAAAGTAGGTTTATATTGGAGATATCTCACAATATTATAGTTGGTAGGTTTATATTGAAGATATATAATGAGGAAAAAATGACATAATATATTGGAGATTTATAGGGGTAAAAGGTTATGACATAATATATTAGGGGATATATAGAAGGTAAAGGGTTTTTATATTGGTAGGTATAAAAAAAGACCTCAAAGTTAATGAAAAAATATAAAGAAGTATAAAAAATGTTAATGAAAAAATGAATACATAAATGTTAATGAAAAAATAGATACATACAATATATAATGAAAATAAGAAATTTTTAAATAAAAAGTTAAATATGTAATTTTTAGAGGCATTTTCTATCATGTACTCAAATTAAAACAATATGGATTTGCAGGACTCTTCTACATATACCCAGACAGTCACACTTAGAATCTAAAATATTCAGAGTAAATTCATAGACAACTAGACCATGATATCAGATGGAAAATCAGGAATGGAACGAGTGATGTTATAGCATTTTATACTGGAAGGTTTCAACATTTGTGGAAAAAAGCCTACTTCCACTCTAGCGAAATTAGGCTGAAGCAGGTTCTTTACCAGATAAACAGCAAAAGGATGGGCAACATGTCCAAAATGGGTGATAAAATCGTTGTGACAGTCCTCATCAGTATCTCAAGACTCTTTCGTCCAGTGCATACACTGTCTGTCATCAGGATGGCCTATCTAGAGCTCCTAGTCAGTCAGGGTGAAGGGTGATGATCAAGGAAGTAGTATGTTTGAAGCCTGAGCTTCCGGTCAAAATAAGAAACCCAGAATCCTATAAGCTTTAATACAGCTGTCTGCGTAAATTGAATATCTCACTGAAAATTACAAATCAAACTAATAAGAATGGTCTGGACATAGGCATTGGGATTCATTGCTTTTTTCCAATCAAACAATTGTATTTACAATTATTGGAAAAAAAAAGTAAAGGTCCTCAAAGCGGTGTTTTGTAGCTCCCCACCAAACAAACAGAACTGAATGCATTGACCCAAGGAACTGTTGTTTCTGCGAGTAATTTCACAAACAAAACAGACACCAATCTTCACAAACAAACAGAGTCGCAGCAATACAAAGTACCTTCCTCATTTATTTTGTTGCACACAGAAAAACGTAAAACGTGCTAAGAATTTTGTTGCACGCTGAAAATCGACGGGCGTTCTCTGCGTGCGCCAAAACAAGTAATGAAGGTACAAATTAAAAACATAAAATGGCCTTAGATCGGAAAGCTTACCTGCAAAGGAAATTGTGAAAGCAGTTGCAGAGTGCTTATTTTCAGCTGAAACTCGCAGTTGCAGAGTGCGCACCGTTAGATTTAAATCTAACGATGGCCAAACTTAACGACAAGAAAGTAAGACCGGCTGTATACGTCCACTGAACATGCCAACTCAACATGGAAGCCCCAAATGGAAATAGTTCATTGGATGATTGGGACTTCTGGGGCTTCGTCCAATGACATTGGATATTGTATATTGGATGATTGGGACATTGGGAGTCCGGTGGTGGTGTATTGGATTCACAATCTATACAGTCTCCCATTACGAATCCAATACACCACCACCGGACTAATACACCAATATTGTGAATCCAATACACCACCACTGGACTCCCAATGTCCCAATCATCCAATATACAATATCCAATGTCATTGGACGAAGCCCCAGAAGTCCCAATCATCCAATTTTTTATCGTCCGAACTATTTCCATTTGGGGCTTCCATGTTGAGTTGGCATGTTCAGTGGACGTATATGACATCATCCAACGTGATGCGCTCACGGCAGTAGCATCCGAAGTGATTCCTCACCGTGGCATCCGACGTGGTTAATACACCTCATCCGCCTCACCGTGGTCTCCGACGTGGGTAGTAGACCTCATCCCCCTCACTGTGGTACTGGTATGTTTGACGTGGCCTCCGACGTGGTTGTACACCTCATTCGCCTCACCGTGGACTCCAACGTGGCCTTCGACGTGGGATCGTTGTATATTCTTGGCCTTGGTGTTACAGTCGGGTCTTGGTTCTGCTTGCTGTTACCGTATGCGCGCTGGTAACATCCGTCCCACGTGGGTAGTACACCTCATCCGCCTCCGACGTGGGTAGAGTATCGGAAGAACATTCACTAAAATGAAACAAAAGTCTTTCGAAACGCACTGACGTGGATCTCCCTCTTCATTGTGTAGTAAGTCACAGTTAATACAGTCTTGGTTTTGGGAAAGACATCACTTTTTGAGGATTTTGCAAAGTTCACTTATTTTGATAGTTAAGGTTTATTAACATCAAGAAAATCATTAAAAGGTGAAAATACTCTTAAAATCATAGGATTGTGAAAAAATTTGTGTAAAAGGGACATATACAGCGGTTTCGTAGCGCGCTACGAAATTGCTGTAGGTGCATTTTTGAACATTTTTATAAGAGTTTTGAGAGGTAAAGAAGCTTCATTTTCGAATTTTGTTGCTAGTGGTGGTTGGAAATGGTTCACAAATGAAAGTCCATGTCTCAAGGCAAAAGAAAAAGAATGGTTGAGAGTGGTTTGCAAAGATACAAATTTTGCGCTACGAAAACAGTTGCTCATTTCGTAGTGCAGCGATACCATCTTTCCTTTTATTTTTTCAAAGGCTTAGTTTCTGTACAGGTGGAAAGGCATGGTTCCATGGAAGTGATAATACATGTCACTTATCTTAAAAGGTCCATATTGCCAGCAAAAAGGGTTTGAAGATCAAGCATGGAGATAAGGGTTAAATTTCAGCGAACTCTGTTTCCTGGTTTCTAGGGCAGTTAGGTCATGGAACAGTAGGGTTCATAACAAGGCTGGAGGCATCACCAAATTCGACCTCATGAGGTTGCAGGTGGCAAAAGATGAATTGAAGACTAGATAAGGTTGTTATAAGTATATTTAGGAGTTTTAGTCTTATTTGAATTAGGACTCTTCAAAGACAGTGAAGCTGTCATTTTGTAATTAATAAGTCTGTTTTATGGTTAGAATAGGTGTCAATAATAGAAATTTGAATTCTCTTGATGATGGATCATAAAATCCAATATTGTAAAAGATATATATGAAGCAAGAGGTCGAATTAGAAAGGGGTTGGAGACTTTTTGGTCCAGCTATTGTTTGATGGTATGGAATATAACCAGTAATACATAGAGGTTTTTTCTAAACAGATCTAAGTTTCTCATAGGGTTTAATGTTTTCTTGATCTATATGTTACTTTTTGTTTTTTCACAAAGAAAAAATTCGTAACTTTTCATTAAAGATAGGTTACATGTTACATATGCTAGTAGTGTATTACTACTAATCAGTATATGAATATTCACATTAAACTGCCACACTTGCCTTCATGTAGGCAAAACAGTCCAAAAAGCAGATCAAATATGATGCCAATATTCTCAAAGTAAGTTCGGTGCATAACTTACAGGAAATAGAGACAAACATAATAAAAGTAAATATAAATATACATGCCGATAGATGATCAAGGGAGATAGAAACAAAATCCTCCCAACAGTGGTGCATCTAGACAACCCAAAATGCAGGTGCCTCATCCATAAAAAGCCGATGGAAAAATTTGTAAACCTGTTCTCCAGTCTGTTCTATAAAGTGCCAGGTGCCCCAAGTCAACTCCGTAGCTTCTTTGGACAACTGGTTAGCCACTTTGTTTCGAGACCTATAAATGTGTACCACAGAGATGGAGTCAAATAGGATCCTGAGTAGATGAACCTCTCGCAGAAGTGCAGACAGTGTGTGCGAGTGACAGCGAGCAAGATTATTGAACCAATTGATCACAAGTTGAGAGTCCCCAAAAATCTGAATGGAATTGCAGTGTATTTTCCGAGCAAATGTCAGAAGGAGTCTAAGGCATTGTAGTTCAGCATAGTTGTTTGTGCCAAGTCCCAATCCCATTCTGATTTTGTAGTGGTAGTGATCATTTAGATGGAGTGTGGCGCCCCCTCCACATCCTTGTGCGTTGGACGCACCATCAAAATAGGCCCAAGGTCGACTATGGTCAATGCTTTCTGGTGTCCCAATTGTGGGGGTGATGAGTTGTCAATCCACAGGTAGGAGTTGGTATGTAGCTATAGTAGCAACACATATTCTGTCACAGTCAATTGGTATCCCATTGAAGATCAGCTTGTTGCGGCCGATCCATATTTCCCAAGCCAAAATCAGGGGGGGATTGCGCATCCTCGGGTTGTTTGCATAAATCTGCCACCAATTTGTCCATGAGTCTATTAATGTGTCACCCTGCCAGAGATGTTGATAGCCTAAATCAGTGATTACCCGAGCCCAGATACCTATGATAATGTTGCACTGTAGAAATAGGTGAGTAGTATCCTCGCAATTTATGAGACAGTAGCAGCATTGTGAAGGTCCATGAAAAGCTCGTCTGTGGAGGAAGTCCATGGTAGGGATGCATTGATTTAGTATGCACCAGAATAAGGTTCTGTGCTTGATCTATATGTTACTTTTAATTACTTGTAGTAGATCTTATTATTATTACTCAGAATTCACAACCATGTGCTCTGACTTCCTTTAGTAATGGGATGACTGTGTTTTTCCTGTATCTTGTGAGTAAACTACCTTTGAAACCCTACCAGTAAATTTCATTGTTATTACTCAGAATTCACAATCATGTGCTCCGACTTCCTTTAGTAATGGAATTATTGTGTTTAGCAGTATATCTCATTTGCTATTACTCAAAATTCACAACCATGTGCTCTAACTTCCTTTAGTAATGAGATGACTGTGTTTTTTCTGCATTTTGTGAGTAAATTACCTTTGAACCATTAGCAGTGGATTCCATTGCTATTACTTATAATTCATAACCCTATGCTTTGACTTCTTTTAGTAATGGTATTACTGTGTTGACATATGTTTTTGAGTGAATTATCTTTGTTTTAAAACCCCATTTGCCTTAGCGTCCATGTCCAGAAACCTTGCCACTGAATCTACTGACTTGTTGACTCCATAGCCCAATGGTAGCAAGCCTTCATCTTTCAACCTACAAACACGCAAAACCAAGATAGAGTTAGCCATCTATATTATCATTAATCAATATCATAAATCCTTGAGAGAGTCCTCTCAGGCTGAGGAGGCTAAGCATTAGTTAAAAGATTGGTTTGAAATAGTTACACTGAGGTAGTCTGATCAGCGGCCTATCAGGGTCCTATTTCGGTGATAACAGAAGGAAAAGACTACCCCATCACTGTCCCTTCCATTGGGGTTTTGAAGAACTACCTCAACATTTTTGGATCGAGCTCTACTGGGAAAGTTTACAGGAATGTGGTCATCCCCAAGATCCATGGAGTTATGTTTGGAGGAAACTTGGAAGCCATTGATAAAAGGAAATATTGGTTTGTATGTTTGAGGGAACAGGGTCTTTATCTTCTTGTTTAAATATAAGTGTAACAACCTATTCCCACATCTACCCAAGTAATCAGCCAACTGGGGTAAACATGTGATGAGAGGCTACTATAATGAAGTTCAACCTCCTAGGTGACCTTAAGGAAGTGGAACCGATAGAAAGACAACATAAATACCTTGTACAACACCCCCAAGAGGTAACCCAACCATTCATGCATCTTACCCCTAGGTCACACTGACATTTTGACCTCTTTGAGCCATAGCCGCAGGCACAGGCTTGCATGCCTGCATCCAAAAGGCTATAGCCGCAGGCATAACACTACTTGCTAGCAACCAGGGCCCTAAATACTCACTTCTGTGCTAGCATCCCTGAGATTTGAGCCACCTTTTCAGGCCCAAAACCCATTGCTCTGCCCAAAACTTCATGACAAGTTTGGAAATGATAAATAACAACAAGATAATGATACAGAAGCAATCACATCATTAATAACTTATTTGGACCCATACTAGCCATGATAGGGATTTTTTCAAACATGTCACAAACATGAAAGCTATAGGTATAAACAATAAAACATAACAAGGGGGTCCCGTACTTATCTAAGAATCGTTAAGAAGCATTTCTCCCCGACATCATTAGTTGCCAAGCAATCTGTTTTACCATAGATACATTGTGTATTCATTTACAAGTAAAAACATGGGAATAGCCATACATCATCACTGTTAAAATACATGTTCATAACCAACATAATAACAACAGAATTACAGTGAATATGACAATTATAGAATCCACATAATAACCAATACAATTATACATCAAATACCAAAGAATTAATTTCTCATTAATGAATATAGAAACCAACCAGAGATGGGACTACCACATTCCCCGCGACCATAGATTGGTTGAGCCAAATATCTCTTCAACCAATGACCCCAGTGCCATATTCCAAGCATGAATGTGGGACTGATAACCAACCAAAAAGAACCAAACAAGCATGAATGCTACCGGAGTTCTTCGCCTACACCGTGAGGAATTTGAGTGGTTTCTAGTCTATCAGGTTGTACTGTAATCCACAGTCTAAATCAGGCATCACTATGCCCTAAACCGAGACATACTCTCCATGTTTTACCGTACATCCCATCCTGGGACTACCTGGCCCAACAATGAGCAATCCACCTCTTGTATTTACCGTATATCTCGTCATTCACCAGAAAGTATTTCTAGGCCCACCGAGGCACACAATTTGGCTTTACCGCAACCCACAGTCCGGCTCAGGGGTTACTATGCTAGTGGCGTCACTGTGATCCACAGTCCATTTCGGGGACCACTAGGCCATGTGTTTGTCATTTCAAATATCCACCCCACTCAACTTCGAATCCATCCGACAATCCAGCTCAACTGAAGTATGAGAAACACATCTCATCCAAGTTATACGAAAATGGCAAGGCAAGGCTGAAAACACTATCACACCTGACAAAACCCATGCCAAGATGGAAAAGAATCACATGCAATACCATACATTCCAGATCTAGCAAGGAAATCACATATTCAAAGCAATACCTGCAAAGAATCCTATTGTAGCTGCTTAATCCTGCTCTTCCATGCTTTCTTTGCCTTTCTTGCCCCAATGCCAAAGTGCTCTAAGAAAACTCTAAGTGTCCAAGAGTGAGAGAGAGAGAGAGAATAATGAGAGAACTTCGAAAATGCACTGACAAAAAGGTACCAATTGATCCTCATAAGCCTTTTTATATATGAGGCCTCCATTTTCTTCATTTTCCATTATTTTCCTTCATTTTCCTCCTCACATGCAACCTATGACCTTTTATCTCCATTTTCTCCTAATTTCCATTTTTTTCATAAATAAATGTGCCAAAAATATTTTTTTTGCCTCTTTATTTCCTTAATCGTTTCCTTTGCCAATTTCCTTAGCCATAATAAGCCAATTAAACACCCCCTAAGATGTTTTGTCCAACATTCAACTTGGAATAAGTGTCCCATCAATCGTGGTTATTATTTTTAACTTTATTACATGGAATTTTCACCAGGGCTGCTATAGAACCCACCCCCTTGGGGGACACTATCCTCGGTGTTCAATCACACATATACCTCAGAAAAAAAAAAATGTTGGAATAAAACATACTACTCATGGAGCTTTATAACATAACTCGATGTAGTATTCACAATGATCACCTTGCTGAAAAGAAAACTAACATGACATCCATACCGCTTATTGGAGCTTTATAACATAGCTCATGGCGGTATTTACATCCATATACGTATGTACATACACCCTAAAATCACATCAAAACATATATCAAAACATCATCAAAAAATATGCCAAACAAATACCAACATCACACCAAAATTGTTTTTCCTCGACCGGAAAACAAGGAAGGATACATGGCCTGCATTTGATCTGACATCTCCCATGTAGTTTCATTGGGCCCAAAGTGATTCCATTGCACTTTAACTTGCTCTATTGCTCAATTTTGGAGCATGAACACATTTTCTGCAATATACACCAAGGCACCGGCTAAAATTATCCATCTGGTTCCACCTGCAATACAGACCATTCAATCACATGATCAACATCTTTAACATACTTCTTAAGCAATGATATATGAAAAACATCATGGAATCTCACTTTGGAAGGCAGTGCAAGTCGATAGGCCACTGGTCTAATCCTCTCAATGATACTAAAGGGCCCATAAAACCTTGGTGCCAACTTGGCACATGATCCAATCTGCAAGGAGCTCTTCTTAGGTTTGATACGCAAGTACACCTTATCCCCAACTTGAAACTTCTTGAAAAACGTGTTCCTGTGTTGGCTTGAGGGGTCCTAACCAAGGTTCAAATTTATTATGCAACCAAAAAACCCTCCAACTATTGGCCCTTTTGGAAATGACCTACTTGCGTAGATCAAAGTCTCACCCGAAGCGGTATGGGGGGTTGCTGGAACCAGGTTTCCACACCCTGAGGAAAAATTTGATGTGGTGGCCCTAAACAGACTTATAATCGAACATATCACAGATAACAGGCAAGTGCACGCATAAACAGATCAATAAACTATTAGATCAACTTGTCGCAGATTATCCCAGTATGCAGTATATATATATATATATATATTCGTGCGCAGTAACAGATACACTTAAGCAGATCTATGGGACCAATGCGTGGATAACCAACCACATGCCAAGCCGTGAATTAGGACTTTGAATCCTGCTCAAGAGACAAAAAAACGATGCTTGTAAACTCATAATCAAACAAGATCATAGGTGGATTCTGATAAAAATCTAGGACAGCGGTTTTTTTAATTGTGTAAGCTGATAAGATTTAAACATCCCAGTGAGAATCTAACAGTCCTATGATACCATAACCACGAGTAGTTGAATGAATATTAAAGGATATCAATATGAGCTTTAATATAATTGTTTTTCAGTACCGACCAAAGGGTTAAGAAGTGGAATCATGCCCTAGACATGGATCCCTACTTTAAGCAGTGGAATCATACCCTGTTTTTTCTGCGACAATCTTCACAAACAAAACAGAGTCGCAGGAAAACAAAGTACCTTCCTCATTTGTTTGGTTGCACACAGAAAAACATAAAATGTGCTAAGAATTTTGTTGCACGCAAAAAATCGACATGCGTTCTCTGTGTGCACCAAAACAAGTGATGAAGGCACAAATTAAAAACATAAATGGCCTAAGAACAGAGAGCTGACCTGCAAAGGAATCTGTGAAAGAAGTTGCAGAGAGTATATCTTCAGCTGAACTTTCCGAATCCCCGAATGGAGTGTCCATGATTCACAAACTCGTCTGTGGGGATTTATTCGATCCGTACTTGTAGGACGTCATCCGCCTCAATGTGGCCTCCGACGTGGGTAATTGACCACATTCGCCTCACAGTGGCCTCCGACGTGATCCGCCTCACAGTGGAATCCGATAAGTTCACAAATGTATTTGGGAGAAAGAGCTAGGGAGAAAGAAAAAGTACTAGAAGACTTTAACTTCACTCATAATAATCAGATCCATCAAATCCATTGTGAAACAGGGCGTTGGAAAAGGCCAAAAATTATGTGGGAGGAAAGAGTATGTATTTTTTTCTCTTTGGGAAAAGTGGAAACAGAAAAACATTTCATTTTAGAATGCCAGGCCTTCAAAAATAGCAGGGAAAATTATGTAGTTAGCTCTTGGGATAATCTATTCAGAGAAGAGTTTGTGGAGAATCTAGAGCTATTATTGTAAAACTCCATAGTAAAAACAAAAACAAGAGTGAGATAGAGAAACAATCTGTCCCCTAAACTATTTTTAACATCATGGACGTTAAAAATACTTTCTTTTCTTTCCGCTCACAGTGGCCTCCAACGTGGGTAGTAGACCTCGTCCACCTCACTGTGGTACCTTTTTCGCTTGCTGTTACGGTATGTGCGCTGTTTAGGACATCATCCGCCTCACTGTGGCCTCCGAGGTGATAGTGGCGTTTTAGTGACGTGGCATTATCGAATGGTTAGGTAGCGGCGATTTAGTGACGTGGCATAGTCGAAAAAATTGATCTTTTTCAGTTGGTCGTCTGCGGATTTGATCTTGGGTCTGCCAACGGTCTGGTCTGGCAGATTCCAACAGAATTCCAATGAAACAATTGACAATAATTAGAAAGGCAACCAGTCACACCTTCACTAAAATAAAACCAAAGAATTTCCAAATGTGCTCACCGTGACCAAGTTTAATGCGATAACCTTAGTTTGCCTTTTTGGTCATCGGTCCTTGAGAAATCATTGGCCTTCCGCATGGCAAGATCGCTGCACGTAGGGAATTTTCAGGATTCCCTGGCCCCCATGGCTTTTCTGGCTAACGTTAATCCATTAAACATATTTTGTCACCTAACATAGATTGTTATATATAATTGTAGTTAGTTTGTGAGATGTCTTAACAACAATAACTTGTGGCATGTTATACATTATGGTTAACCATGATCTGTGACATCGATTTATCTATAATTTATGATATTTTATATATATTATTGCTAATGATTTTAAAATCAAACCATAATTTAATTTATATAAAGGTATTTTGGTTAGAAAGAGGAAAATTCGATATTCTTGAAAATTGATATTCAGGGGTAAAATTCTTCTAACATAAGAAAAGGCACTATCTTTAAAACAATGCTAGAGAGACCAATTCAAAAGAGGAAGAGTGGTTCCCAAAGCCTCAATAGTCATGAGTTAACAAATATAATTCAAGGTGCACTTGAGAAGTGCAAAAGAGAAAAAAATAGGAAAATAAAATCAATTTGTTTTCCTGTAAATGCTTGGTTTGATGAGGAATACAAAATGGCAAGGAAAACCTTGAAAAGGGCATGCGAGAAGAAGATGAATGTAAAGTTATATAAGCAAATAAAAAAAAAAAAAAAAGATGAGTTCATGCAAACAAGGCGAGAATAGTTAATATATCTAGGCAAGAATAACCCAAAGCTTTTTTGGCAAGAACTTCAATCAAGGAATAAGCAAACTAAAAGTAATATTACATTCAATCAATGGTTTAACTATGCAAGATAACTCTATGAGAAAGAGTCAGAGGATGAGCCTCCTCCTAGGATCAACACAACTACAAAGCTTTTCACATTACAGGAAGTGGAGATATGAATTAAGAAGTTGAAAACAAGAAAGACAAAGGACTTGGTTGAACTTCAAGCATAATATCTAAAGTGGGAAATGAACATTCTTGCACTGCACATCATGGAAATATTAAACAACATCATTCGACAAGGATTCCCAAGAGATTGGACAACTAGTCTAGCAATACCCCTTTTTAAAAGTGTATACATTAATAATTCTTCCAACTTTACACAACATGACAACAACGAAACATGACAAACAAACCTTGCACAATATCAACAACACCTCCAAGAGGTAACCCGACATTCCAGGCCCCTGAACTTGGAAGGGGGGCTCTAGAAACCTATAACAACGGGCATGTTATGGCAAGGTAGCGCCCAGGGCCCCAAAAAGTCAATTTTGTGCCTGCAACTCTAGGATTTGTGCCACATTTTTAGCCCCAGAGCCCAGATCACTGCCCAAAACTTGGAATTGAACTTTTCATCCCTGTCAGACACAATCTTCTTCAGAACACCATGCAATGTGACTATGTCTTTAATAAACACATGTACTACATCACTTGTTGAGTATGTAGTCTTCACCAAAATGAAGTGTGAAACCTAATTTGTCCACCTATCCACAAAAACCATAATATAATTGTATTGCCTAGTTGTCTTAGGAAAAAACGTGTGAAGTCAATGGAAATGACCTCCCATTTCCACTTTGGTATCGCGATCGATTGTAGCAATCCACCTGGATGTTTTCACTTTGCCTTAACCATCTGACGATCTAAACATGTGGCTACAAATTCTTCCACGTCCTCTTTAGATTCATCCAATAGTAGAATCTCTTCACTGCAGTCAAAGTATTTTGGTAGCCTAGGTGACCGGAGTATGGTTTCACATGAAACTCCCTCAAGATCACCTTCTTGAGCTCACTGTTATCTGGTACATATATCATGTCTATGAATATAACCAATCCATCTGCTATGAGACAGTAATCCAACATAGCTCGGTGCAGTATTTACAATGATCACCCTACTGAAAAGCAAACCAACATGACATCATAACAACATGACAATTATAATGACATGACCCCTACCACTTATTGGAGCTTTATAAAATAGCTCATGGTAGTATTTGCATCCATATACATATGTATATACATCCAACCATCACATCAAAACATATACCAAAACATCACCAAAACATATGCTAAACAAAAACCAAAATCACACCAAAACTTCTTTGCCTCAACCAGAAAACAAGGAAGGATACATGGCCCACATCTGATCTGTCATCTCCCATGTAGCTTCATCGAGACCAAATTTCTTCCATTGCACTTTAACTTGCTCTATTGCTCGGTTTCGGAGCATGATCACATTTTTCTGTAATATACACTGAGGCTCCAGCAAGAATTCTCCATCGGTTTCCACCTACAATACATACCAGTCAATCACATGATCAACATATTTAACGTACTTTTTAAGAAATGATATATGAAAAACATCATTGACTTTCACTTTGGAAGGAAGTGCAAGTTGATAAGCCACTAGTTTGATCCTCTTGATGATCCTAAAGGGTCCACAAAACCTTGGCTCCAACTTGGCACATGATCCAATCAGCAAGGATCTATTCTTGGGCTTGATACACATGTACACTTGATCCCCAACCTGAAACTCCTTGAACAACCTGTTCCTGTCTACATAACTCTTTTTCCTATCATGCGCTACTTTCAAGTTCTTTTTGATCACCTGCATTTCTTGTTCCATTTCTGCCAACATCTCCAGTCCAATCAATATCTTGTTAACTAGATCACTCCAATTGATAGGAGTATTACAACTCCACCAATACATAGCCTCAAATGGACTCAACTTCAATGACTTTTGATACCTGTTGTTGTAGGCGAACTCCACCAGTGTGTTACACAACATTTTGTCACCGTCCCTGCAATCCCTCGTCCCATACATTGGAGGACTATTCCCGTGACCTGTGAACAGTAAAATGTCCTGAAAACACCTTGATGGCATCCTTCTGCATAAGGACAAGAATTCTCCTGAAGAACATTTCCTCTGAAAAACCCTTAAAACCCATGTTTTGGCATTGGCGCGGGTAGCCAGTTCATCCCTCGCGCCAATGGGGAAAATGCACACTAGAGGGCGCGCTAGCTGGCGCTCTGTCCCTGTGTTTCACTCGCGCCAAGCCTATTAAGGAATGTTTTTAAAAAATAAATGGTAGAAGTTTGATTCTAAAAACTTCAGAATGAATCATCAAAAAGAAGTTGGGTTGTTTGGCTCCGGATCTCCTTGTTTAGGAAGTGGTTTTCCACCTCTCATGGAACCTTCCTAAGAGATAGGACTCTATCCCATGATTATAGGGAACCCAACTTCCCTTCCTCCCTCTATAAAATCCTACCCTCTCTATTTTCTAGCTAGCTGAACATTTGGGAAGGAAACTATAGTTGAGTGACTATTGAAAGCAGAGCTAAGGAGAACCCCTTAAGAGAGAGAGCCTTGTCTAAATCCCCAACGAGCTTTGTGAGACACGCTCTGCTGGAAGCCCTGCTAAAGGAAGAACGCGACGTGGGAACTCGGTTGTAATCTTTCTTTCACATTTAATATATGCTCGACTATGTTATTGGTTCCACTATTGTACTGCTTATCTGTGTAATGCAATTTAGTTCAATCCTTTCTTACTGATTGATAGTTACATGTTTGAATTATTACGTTGTATGCCATCGTTTCTTCTCTGCATGTGTACAGGTGTCCGGACGTGGTGAGCGAAAATATTATGATCTGTCAATCTAGGAATGGGAAGAAGCGCTTCTTCTTCGATGACAACATCGTAGGACTTGAGGTAGGCTATCTATCGTGGCTTTGTCTTTTGTAACTAGGAATCAGTATCATAGCATGTTTCTTTTGTTGCTAGACCCACTCTAGGGCTAGTGGGATCTCCTCTGTCCGCAGAGGGGATTTACCTCTCCAACTTAGTTGGCGACTCCGTTGGGGATCAGTGGGAGTTGGTCCTTCCTCCATTGGTTTGCTTTTAGCATTTCGTTTTGTTATTTTGCTTTTCAGGTTCACCTTCCTTGGTGTTAAACCCCTGTTCAGCCCCCAGAAGACCAGATCCAGTCTTTGTTTGTCCATTTTCATCATTTTTCTAGGGTAAACTCGATTGGAGCGGCTATCCCCCTGACAGTCGCGCCAACTGGTGCTTGTTGCTCGTTAGGCACCCTCACCATCCCCTGTTTGGCGCAGATTACAGCCAAACAGGCGCGCTAACCCTGTTTGGTTTTAGGGTTTGCCTGTTCTTGGGCTCTCTGAGCTTGAATTTTGGTCTTGGTTCATTTTTTCTGATTGATTGAGTGCTTTGAAATCATTTTTTACTGTGTTTAGCCCTTGTCCTCCGGTTGTTTGCCTTTTTCTGTCAGTTCTGCATTTTAGCCCTAGGGCTTCGAGGTGCTTCAGTGTGCTGAGCCTCCCGTGGGAGTTTTGGGTCTTTTGCTTTCCCGGTCAACTTTGTTTTTGCTTCTTTGCATTCATATTGCTAGATCCCATTGAATCATTGCATTTATTGAGTGATTGGTATCTCTTTCGTTCAATTTCGCTTTGTGTTGCTCCAAGCCTAGATCACACAGTTTGTTTGAGTCTCTTTCGAGATTCTTCTTCGCTTTGAAGGATTTCATCATTGGTTTGATTGTGCTTGTTTGAGTTGAGTGAATTTGTTTTGCTTCAGCTCTCCCTTTATCGTTCTCAAATTGATGCTCTCATTAGTTTTTCATTTATTAGGTTCATTTGCTCTAATATCTTGGAAAATACAAAAACAAAATCTTTTGCATTTTGATTGGCATTGTGAAAATTGAAAACTTCTTCGCGTTACTAGCATTATATAATTCTAGAGAAAACTTTTTCAGTTTCATTAGCTTGCATCGGAAACAGTAGTGGATGTTTTTGTGTGTTCATTTTGTTGTTATTTGAAAGCTCTCAACTCTCCCATAGATAGCTCTTCATTGAACAAAATGATAGTTTGTGGCATGTAGTTTGCATCTAGAGGTTTTATGAGATCCAACATTCGATAGGGCCTTGAAATAGAAACGTAAATTGAATATCAACTTTAAAATTTACTGAATTAACCTAAGGCAGCATTGAAACTTAACGAAACATCTAGTAGTCTAAGGTAGAGATGTGTTCCGACGTCTTTAAGCCTAGTAGTTGTCGCTCAGCATCTGGCTACAGACAGTGCTAGTACAGACTTGTGCTCCTCGTACCGTCGCGTATATAAAGGGAGACCCCATTAGGTTGCAAATCCTTTATCCATAGGAAGCCGAGTCTGCCGCCTTTTACCCGTGATACACCGAACACAACATTCAAGGAGATTACCTACATGTATGTTAAGTCCTTGGTTGATTTCTCTTTCATTTTTACCAAGGTGTATATGGCAGTTCATGGATATTTGGTACACCCATTTACCTAGATTACCAGAGCAGTCGCTTTGATCTTTACTGACTCTTTTAACTGAAAAGATCGTCGAGCTCTTGTCCTTTCAAGCTCGTGTCCAACCTGAAAGCGATAGAGTCACCTTTTGCTTGTTTCTCGACTCTTAAAATATGAAACAGCAGAGTCTGGTTTCAGTGTTTTAAAAAATTAATCACCCACGAAATATTCCTGGTTAGAATTTTTGTCCTTAGTGTTTTATTTCAAGGTTGCTTCTGATGGAAAATTTTCTGGAGTTTTCCAATCAAGAATTACCCTCTGAAGGGAGTCCTAGTCCTTTTCCTGCGTTAGGAAATATTGGTCCTCCTTATATGGCCACATTATCCCTCCCTGGGTTAACTGTTGGGTTGCCTGTTTGGTTGTTTTCAACCTCTATTGTCTCAAGTGTTCCAGTAGCTGTACCATCCACTCCTTTGCCTGAGAAACGCCATGTTGATTCAAAGGTGGACCTCTCCCCTTCTTTGCCTGTTTCTTCATCCTCATCTTATACTTCGCCTGGGGAAAGTTTGGATTCTAGTACCCAGGTGGCTAAGAAGAAGAAGAAGAAGACTAAGAAGAAGAATTCAGATAAGCGAGAGGCTAATTCTGCAGTTGTTTCTTCTAAAACACCTGCTCTCGATGAACCTTCCAACCCTCCGTGGAAAGTTAAGTTCCATTGCATGTTGTGCCAGGGAAACCATCTTCTTCGAGATTGCCCTGGCATTCCCAAGGTGCTCGAAGTATGGTCCAACAGTCGTCCGTCGTTGCTTTTGGCTTCCGAGAGTCAGGTTAGGGGTACGTCTTTAGCTAGTGTTGGTAAAGCTCCTAAGAAGCGGGTAAGCTTGCCAATCCCTGTAAGTTGTGTGAAGAGCACCATGCCATTCACCTTTGTCCGTATATGGATGAAGCTAAGAGAGTTTTGGACAACTCGACTGTTTCTACACAGTGCCTTCCGGCTGGTTACAAACAGCTTTCTGTGAGTCCTTCACCAGTTGATTCAACGATCAGTCAAGAGTCACCCTTGCTTGATCCCTCTCCCCCAGAAATTCACCATCATGAATCCATCCCTAACCAACCATTGGTCGTGGGATTGGTTGAGCAGGCCCCGTCTACGGTGCACCAGGTCTTTTCCTTTGAGAGTGGATCTCACATCCCTCAGGTTCTTCTTGTTTCTTCAGATTCCTCTGACTTGGAAAAAGATTCTCCTGTCCCTATATCTCAGGAATTTATTCCTCCGCCTCCCTTGATGGAGGTCCCGGAGGATACTCCTTCTGCCTCCATGATGGAGGTGGCGGAGGATTCTCCTTCTTCTCCCGTAACACCAGGGGAAGACCATCTTGGTTCGATGGTAGCCCCTCCAAGTAGTTTGGTTGCTTCCTTCGATTGGGGTCGATTTGCAGGTTATCGCCTTCCTTCTTATGTGCCCTTTGAGATCACGATACAGGCCTCCTATCTGGTCGTACCCAACAACATTATAGATGAAGGCACGTCTGTTAGTATTTTATCCTCAACTACTTGGAAATATTTCGGTTCGCCGCCGCTTGTGCCTGTTACGCAGAATTTGTTGGCATTTAACAGAGGAACTAGTCAACCGCTAGGGATCCTTCCGAAGTTGCTTGTTACTTTGGGAGGGAAAACTATCCATATGGATGTGATGGTTGTTCCTGGCCCCTTGGACTTTAATTTACACTTGGGCCGCGATTATACTTATGCCATGGGAGCGCTTGTCTCCTCCCTCTTTCGTGTGATGTGTTTTCCGCACCAAGGTCAGATTGTGACCATCGATCAACTTGCGTTCTTTGATCCTAATATGGTAGATAACCCACCATCATCCCTGCCAGATCTTTATCTGCCATTTGTGTCATCCCCGCTGCATGTCAATTATGTGGCTACCTGTCCTGTGCCCATATTCAGTGATAGTGTCGTTGTACGTCGTGTGCTGGGGGCATTGGGTCCAGACTTCCAAGATGTTTTCCTTCCATCAAACGGGCAACCCTTGGAAGCTATGACTTCTTATTCATTATGATGAGGTCTGTCGGAGCATGGTTCATCTGCTTGTGTCAAGCTCCTTAAAAATGAAACAAGGTCATTCTGAGGACGGTTCGTTTACTATGTCAACCTCGTTAAAAAATTAATTTGGATTTGAGGATGGTTCGTTTTCTATGTCAACCTCGTTAAAAAATGAATTAGTTCACGAGGATGGTTCTTTTAATGTGTCAAACTCGTTAAAACAATGAAACACATTCCTTGTTCAATTCAAGTCTTTGATTATATCTCGTAAAATCCCAGTCGAGTCTTTCACTTGAACTCATAATTTTAACCTTCGTGATAGTGCCGTTGTACATTGTGTGCTGGGGGCATTGGGTCCAGACTTCCAAGATGTTTTCCTTCCATCGGACGGGCAACCCTTGGAAGCTATGACTTCTTATTCATTATGATGAGGTCTGTCAGAGCATGGTTCATCTGCTTGTGTCAAGCTCCTTAAACCATGAAACAAGGTCTGTCGGAGCATGGTTCATCTGCTTGTGTCAAGCTCCTTAAACCATGAAACAAGGTCTGTCGGAGCAGAGTTCGTTTTATTGTGTCAAGCTCCTTAAAAAATGAAACAAGCTCATCGGAGCATGGTTCATCTACTTGTGTCAAGCTCCTTAAACCATGAAACAAGATCTATCAGAGCATGGTTCATCTGCTTGTGTCAAGCTCCTTAAACCATGAAACAAGGTCTCTCGGAGCATGGTTCATCTGCTTGTATCAAGCTCCTTAAACCATGAAACAAGGTCTCTCGGAGCATAGTTCATTTCGTTGTGTCAAGCTCCCTAAAAAATGAAAGAAGATGTCACGAGTATAGTTCTTTTAATGTGTCAACCTCGTTAAAACAATGAAACACGTTTCTGTTCAATTCGAGTCTTTGTTCAGATCTCGTAAAATCCCAGTTGAGTCTTTCTCAGATCTTGTAATTTGAACCTTCACTCCATCTGCCTTTCCTATGGATTGAAGCTTGGGGGGCATGTACCTTGAATTGAGTCACCATGTTGGGGGCATGCAAACATTTCAAGCATAGTTTGTTTCCATTTCAAGCTTGTGTAAAAATGAAACCGGTTTCAAGCATAGTTTGTCTTTGTTTCAAGCTTGTGTAAAAATGAAACCAACTTCAAGCAAAGTTTCCTGATTTCAAGCTTGTGTAAAAATGAAACCATTCCCATTTTACCTCTCACGATTTTCGTTTTATTAGCCTATTTTTCCAAATGAACCTTTGTTTTCTCATTCCATCGTCCCTATATGCTTGGCCGATCATATGCCTTCACTTAGTTTTTTTACCCATTCCTGAGGAACCGCTGCAATGAGTGGTCTTGGTAGCCAGCCTCTTAACCTTTACTTGTTCTGAGCAGTTCCACCATTATTGGAACCAGTAGCTACCCTTTATACCACTCGTTCCTCTAGGAGGAGTCACCTTTCATCTATTTTCTAACTCTCTAAAACTGAAAAGATCGGCGAGTCGCTTGTCATTTTTAGATCGTTAAATCGGTTGTGAAACGACATCTACCCAATATACGTTTACCCCTTTTTCGGGCTGGGATAGATTATTTACGAAAAAGGAATACCCTAGCCTATCACGACTAGGAGGTTCTTTCAGGTATTGTTTTCTACCTTTTCAGATCTGAGAAACTATTCACGAAAAGAGACTTGCTAGAGTTTTCTTTTCCGCTGTTTTTTCAAATTCTCTAAACATGAAAAGACATCGAGTTCTTCCTTTGTCAGACTCGTTAAAAACTGATGACATCAGACTCCGTCATAAAGACGTTACTCGAGTTCCTCCTTCCTAGGGCTCGTTAAATGTACTAGGTTGGATTTGTCCGAAGGACAAACTTATATCGCAAGCACATGTTATCCCCTTCAAGCTTGTTTCCAAAAATAATTGGGGTACTCACTAGAAATGGTCGGGAAAAATGGAACCAGTATCATAGTCGTGTCGGCAATATGTCGCTCTTGAACATGGCACTTGTTTGCATTCGTGTCAGGTTGGGGACATCTCATCTCATTATCTGCTTGCCTTCATGGGTTTGGGTAATCTCTTTTGACCGCTCATCTGCTCTTTGCCACGTCACCATGACCTCAGATCCCTTAATGTCAAATACTGCCAAATCTAATGTCATGCTGCCGATATGTTCAAGAGAAGTTGGCCTCTGCCATTTTCAACATCCCTCTGACTCTCTGTTGGTCTTGATTCACAAACATCATGTTTCTCTGTCTCGTGTCGATGATGTGGGAAATATTATGGCCCACCTTTGATCAAGGTCACTTCCTGTCGACTTCAGCTCATTATCCAGGAAGCTAATCTAGAGACTCCCTTCAGGTGCCTTAGAGTCTACATGCCTTAATGGCAGGTCTTTGCATTCAACGCAAGGTTTTCATTATTGGCCTTCGATCGGATGATTTTGCGGGTGTTCGAAGCCAGCTCACTGTTCACATTCCGTGGATTGTACCTTTTGTAACTTGAGAGTCATCATCATTATTTGTGGTTCCTCTCGCGTCTATTAACGACTTTCATTATTGGCTGGGAATCAGACGATGTTCTTGCTTGTTTGACTTCAGCTCACATATTTGCATGCTCAAACTTGTACTTTGTTTGGGTCGAGATGGAGCGCAAGACCCTGGATTATGTCTGATAAATATCCAGGCTGCGGGTTCTTTGTGGATTATTATGATTTATTACATGGCTCATTCGATTGGATGGCTGCGACCATACCTGAGTCTACTTGTTGATCCTTATTTACTGGATGGCTGCGTCCATACCTCGGATCCCAGTTTTTGTACACTCTGTTATGGATGGTTGCACCCATACCACATATCATGTATTAGAGATATCAGTTGTATTTGTATTCACAGGTCTTCCGATGGCAGTGTTTTTGGTTGAGCGCATTCTCATAAAGCATTTCACCCCTCCCTCTCTCTTAGACCTCATGCTTTAGGGGGCATCTGTTACACAACATTTTGTCACCGTCCCTACAATCCCTCGTCCCGTACATTGGAGGACTATTCCCGTGACCTGTGAACAGTAAAATGTCCTGAAAACACCTTGATGGCATCCTTTTTCATAAGGACAAGAATTTTCCTGAAGAATATTTCCTCTGAAAAAGCCTAAAAACCCATGTTTTGGCATTGGCGCGGGTAACCAGTTCATCCCTCTCGCCAATGGGGAAAATGCACACTAGAGGGCGCGCCAGTTGGCGCTATGTCCTTGTGTTTCACTCGTGCCAAGCCTATTAAGGAATGTTTTTTAAAAATAAATGGCGGAAGTTTGATTCTAACAACTTCAGAATGAATCATCAAAAATAAGTTGGGATGTTTCGCTCCGAATCTCCTTGTTTAGGAAGTGGTTTTCCACCTCTCATGAAACCTTCCTAAGAGATAGGACTCTATCCCATGATTATAGGGATCCCAACTTCCCTTCCTCCCTCTATAAAAGCCTGCCCTCTCTATTTTCTAGCTAGCTGAACATTTGGGAAGGAAACTATATCTCAGTGACTATTGAAAGCAGAGCTAAAGAGAACCCCGTAAGAGAGAGAGCCTTGTCTAAATTCCCGACAAGCTTTGTGAGACACGCTCTGCTGGAAGCCCTGCAAAAGGAAGAACGCGACGTCGGAACTCAGTTGTAATCTTTCTTTCACATTTAATATATGCTCGACTACGTTATTGGTTCCATTGTTGTATTTTTTATCTGTGTAATGCAATTTAGTTCAATCCTTTCCGACTGATTGATAGTTACATGTTTGAATTATTACGTTGTATGCCGTCGTTTCTTCTTTGCATGTGTATAGGTGTCCGGACGCGGTGAGCGAAAAGATCGTGATCTGTCAAGCTAGGAATGAGAAGCAGTGCTTCTTCTTCGACGATAGCAACGTAGGACTTGAGCTAGGCTATCTATCGTGGCTTTGTCTTTTGTAACTAGGAATCAATATTGTAGTGTGTTTCATTTTTTGCTAGACCCACTCTAGGGCTAGTGGGATCACCTCTGTCCGCAGAGGGGATTTACCTCTCCAACACAATGTAATATACTCTTCCCACTTGCGTTGTTGATGCATTACATGCATCCTCAACATATCCTATAGTATCTTGTTGACCCTCTCAATTTGTCCATCTATCTTTGGATGATAAGTTGTGTTGAAGGCCAACTCAGTGCCCAGACCTGAAAAAAACACCTTCCAAAACTTGGAAGTGATCTTTGCATCCCTGTCGGATACAATATTATTCAGAACACCATGCAATTTGACTATGTATCTGACAAACACATGTTCTACATCACTAACTGAGTATGTAGTCTTCACCAAAATTAAGTGTGCAACCTTTATCAACTTGTCCACAAAAACCATAATAGAATCGTACTGCCTAGCTGTCTTAGGAAAAATTGTGATGAAGTCCATGGAAATTACCTCCCATTTCCACTTTCATATCGCAATCGGTTGTAGCAATCCACCTGGATGTTTTCACTATGCCTTAACCATCTGACAATCTAAACACTTAGCTACAAATTTTGCCACATCCCTCTTTAGATTTGGCCAATAGTGTAATCTATTCACTACAGTAAAAGTATTCTGGTAGCCTGGGTGACTCTAGTATGGTTTCACATGAAACTCCCTCAAGATCACCTTCTTGATCTCATTGTTATCCAGTACATATATCCTATCTCTAAATCTAACCAATCCATCCACTATGAGACGGTAATTCAAATCCTATACACATGTACTTGTACCTGTACCACTTGTTGTTAGTATGAATATTAATTCCAAGTGTACAAAAAAAGACCACTTTAGCTGTGCATAACCAACCACCCTAACAACAGAGATGACTGCCAATATCTTTAGATCTAAAGTTAGGTGATCAAGATAAATGCTGCAAAAATCTAGATCTATGCATTAGAAGAAATTAAACAGTAGAAAAAACAAGATTTACTCCATGCATCCAATAGACAAGACAAGGATATGTTGAATGAATTTTGTATTAGGGGCACCTGGGAGGAAAACACAGGAGGGTGTTCCCAGTTCTCCTCAATGGGATGGGTTCTTGAAAGTCCTCGCACTCGTACTCAGGAATTCTCTCTCTGATGGTGTAGAAAACCTGACAAAATGCTGCAAATATGACTACAGATGTAGGATCAATATTCAGATCAAAAGTATAGATCCAGAAATATCTTAGTAACAAAAGGTGGTAAATAATGGGGAAACCCTTCTACTTATAACAAAATATTGAGTTAGTCTAGATATTTAAAAATAATTAAAATATTATTAACCAAATCAAGATCCAACTTTTATGGAATATTTTATTATATTTGTTGGAGGGAAAAGGAATTTGACTTAGGTCAAATCCCTTTATTTGTAAATAATAAATAAATAAATGATTTATTTATCATTTTAAGGATGTGGTTGTGTAATAATCAAATAGATAATGATTTATTTAATTATTTAAGGGTGATTTAGTCATATTTAACAAAGAATATTATTTAAATAAGGTTTAAAAAATTATTCTTAGAAAATAATAAGATAAATAATGATTTATCTAGTTAATTTCCTTGTTTTGGGTTAAATATAACCAGGAATATTAATTAAACTATTGTTTAACTAATTATTCCTTGAGGAAAATTAAGCAAATGTAGATTTATTTAATATTTCCTCATGAGGTTTCCTGTTTAGACCATAAATAACTTAATAAATGTGGTTTACTAAGTTATTTTCATAGTGAAAGCAATTTTACTTAGGGTAAAATTGGTCTTACATGGTGTACTTGGGTCCATCTAATGATAATAGGTTAGATGACCAAAAAATTGTGTAACACCTGTACTTGTACCTGCACATGTACCAACACATGTACCTATACTTGTACCAACACCTATACCTGTACCTGTACTTGTACTCTGTTGCAACCTATGCACAATCTCCGTATACCTCTGATCCTCTTAACCTTCCTACAAAACCCTATCCTGTAAGTTTGTCCCATAGGAGCTCATCGTTGCTAAGTGATTTACATATACTCGCCTATTAAGAGAATCTGCAACCATGTTCTCATTTCCCTTGATGTACCTGATCTCAAAGTCAAACTCGTTGATCATGCCCAACCATATAGATTGTCTGGCATTCAAATTGGGTTGGTCAAACAAGTACCTTAACCCAATGTGGTCACTCATCAATACAAATCGCCTTCCAAGAAGATAGTGCCTCCACATATTCAATTCATGAATGATCATTGCTAGCTCGAGATCATGTGTCAGGTAGTTCTGCTCATGTTCATTTAGCTTCCCTAAATCATAGCATGCCACTTGTCCATCCTGCATAAGGACTCCACCAAGTCCTCTCTTGCAAGAATTTGTACACACTACAAACTCCTTATCCGGATCTGCAATATTTAACACTCAAGCATGTGTCAAAAACTACTTAAACTGCTCAAAACTAGCCTCACACTCCTCTGTCTAATCAATTTCTTACCTTTCATCTGCAATGTTGTAATAGCATAAGAAATCTGTGAGAAGTTCCTGATGAACCTCCTATAGTAGCCTTCCAACCCCATGAATGATCTCACCTCATCTACATTCTTAGGAGCTACCCACTCCATGATGGCCCTTATCTTCTCTAGATCTACTATAATGCCTTCCTTAGATATAACATGTCCCAAGTAATGTACCTCGGTCTGGAAGAAGCTGCATTTGCTGACTTTAGCATACAACTGATGCTCTCTCAACAACCTCAACACTACTACCAAATGCTTAGCAAGCTCTTCCTCAATTTTAGAATATGCCAATATGTCATCAATTAACACAATGAAAAACTTGTACGAGTAATGATTCAACACATTGTTCATCAAACACATAACTGGAGTTGGGGCATTAGTCAAACCGAATGGAACTACAACAAACTCATAATGCCTGTACCTAGTCCTAAATGCAGTCTTGTAGATGTCCTGTTATTTGATTCGTACCTGATGATATCTTGATCTCAAGTCGATCTTAGAGAACAATGCTGCTACCTTCATATAATCAAACAAATCATCGATCCTCGGTAACAGGTTCCTATTCTTGACGATCACTTTATTTAGCTCCCTGTACTCAATGCAAAATCTAAGAGTGGCATCCCTCTTCTTCACGAACAAGTCCAGTGCACCCCATGGCAATACACTTGGTCTAATGTACCCATTGTCTAACATTTCCTTGAACTAAAATTTTAACTCTACCAACTCTGGTGTACTCATCTTGTAAGGTGCTTCTGATGCTGGAGTTGCCCCTGGTACCAACTCAATAGAAAAATATACTTCCATATGCGGTGGAAACTCTGAAATATATGTTGGAAACATATCCTGGAACTACTGCAAAACTAGATACCTGTTCAACACATCTTCATCCTCAACTTCTTTACCTTTGTCACTAGAGATATGAACTACAAATAGCACGCTTCCTTTCCTATGATTTCTCTTGGTCTGCATGGATGTCACCATCCTAACTGATGTGACTTTCTTCTTTCCTTGAAAGAATCTTGGTTCCCCATTGTCATCCAAGTATTCAATAGTTTTTTCATAGCAATGTACCTTGGTCTTGTGAAGATATAACCAATCCATACCCAATATCATACTGTAGTAACCCAATGGAAATATGTTTAAGTGTGCTATTGTAGGCATGCTGTTCAACTAAAATGCACAATATCTTACCCAATCGTGAACTCTTTTCTTCGTACATGTGTCCAACTGCAATAACCAAGATTATGCATGCATTTCCTTATTCAAACCACACTTATCCACCAAGTCAAGACTAAAATAGCTATAATTAGATCCAGGGTCAATAAAAATAGAAATAACTTGATCACAAAGCTTACTGTCCATATCAATGAAAAAATCTTGGTGGTCTGCTTGTTTGTTGTACACTACTACATAAATACGAGGAAATTTATGTCCAACGTCCCCAACAATCTATGCCTCCTGTGCACTGTATATCTTAGGCATACCACCCTAATTCTGTGGACAATATTTCTTAATATGCTCGTCACCACATGTCCAACACTCCAACTTTCCTATACCATTACCTCCATGTTGCTGTTGCTGTGATATATACTGTTGTTGTGGCCTATGTCCCTGTCCAACCACATTAAACTTATTTTACGGTGCCACATTTTCCTTCTCTTCTTCATTATGAGGTATTTCTCTCTTAGGCTGCCATTTACCTTTACCTTTACCTTTCCATCCTTGCTGAGACTCATTCGTTCGTTTTGATTGTTCGTAGCAATGCTTCAATTTCCCAATGACTTCCTCAAGTGTATGAGGCTCATCATACTCATCTGATCTCTGAATGGTAATGGAAAACCATTGACAAATCATTGAAATTTAGCTTTCTCATCCTCAAGATATGGTACATACCTCAATAGCTCTAAGAACTTTGTCGTATACTCCTCATCTGTCATTGATCCCATCTTTATCTCATAAAATTCTTTGGCCTTGCTGTCGTAGTACCTCTCTGAAATTATTTCTTGCTGAAAAGTCTTTTGAACTCGTGCAAACTCAAGTCATCTGTCCTGATGTGTCTAACCCGCTTCATATCTTCCCTCCGAATGTCCGCTTTCCCTCTCCAACTGAAGATAACAATATTTTCCTTCATGTTATCTGAGTACTCATGCAACTCAAATAACTTCTTCATCCAAAGTATCCAAGCTTCTGCATCTTCTAGTTTCTTCAATTCCCCATCAAAGGTAGGTTTCTTTGCTTTCTTAAATTCATCCGGCATGTATCACCTATCACTCCTCTTGTAAGGGCGATATTGATGACGATCATGATGTCTATCTGAACCATAGCTAGAATGGTACCTATACTCATCACCCCTCCTGTCCAGAGTGTCCAAGAACCTACCATCTCTCATTATGTCTGCTCTATCTCATCTGTGTCTGCCAGAAGACCCACTTCTGTATACCCCATTAGTTATATCCTCATATCCATAACTGACCCATCGTTGTCCTTGTTTCTACAAATATGACAAGCTATGAAGAAGTATTGCATTCACCTTTGCTTGTTTCTCTTGTGCATGTATGAGTTTTTCATTGTCTTCCTTACAAATCACTTTTTATTCCTTTAGGCTTCTCAATGTGTCTGCCAAATCAAAAGAATGCCCACCATGCTACTCATATGACTCAAAGGGGGAGTCATTGCAATCTACCAACTTTCTATCCATGTTGATATTTCTCCTGCAAGGTATAATATGTCAGCTAAACCAAATAACAATAAACCAACATACCCTAGTGTAATTTGGGGAGGATACTTCCTGCAAGATCAATCAATCAACGTAACACATGTATATATATAATCATGACAACATATACACATATAATTTCTAGCCATATAAACATATCAATTTCATTCTAGTTGGAGTCCAGTCATCCATGCATGACCATACCAAATTCACCCCCAATGCAAGCTTGAATACACACACGGACATAAGCATGAACCATACATGATCATAAGCAACATGTAACCCAACATGACCTACCAATGCATATTCAACATGTAACATTACACAAGCAAACGTGCACAACCAATACACAAGCATGACACAAATGTGACCTAGCATAATCAAGAAATTTATATACAACATGTAACAATATGTAAGCAAGAGTGCACACATAATACATAAACAATAACAACACACAATCAATCATACATTTGTGACAACATGTCGAAAAAAACATCATCAAAACTTCCATGGTGACACCGCTACCACCATGGCCAACACAACACTAGTGCATCAACCACATACAACATAGGTATGAAAACACATAAGAAATCGACATAATGCATGATCAACACCCTACGCATCGAGTCTGAGAAGCTAACCATGCTCTTATACCACTATGTAACACCCTCTTCCCACATCTACCCAAGTAATTGTCCAACTGGCATAAACATGCAATGAGAGGCTACTAATATGAGATTAAACCTCCTAGGTGACCTTAAGGAAGTGGAACCGATGGAAACACGACAAACATGCCTTACAAAACATCAAAAACACCTTAAGGAGGTAACCCAACCTCCCAGACCCCTAAACCCTCAAGGGGGACTGATTTTTTACCCTTTTGAGCCTTAGTTGTGGGCATGTAAGGGAAAGGGAGCGACTAGAAACTTATAGCCGTAGGCATGCCATGGCAAGGTAGTGTCCAATGCCCCAAAAAGTCAATTATGTGCTTGCAACTCTGAGATTTGTGCCACATTTTTAGCCCCAGATCCCAGGTCACTGCTGTTGAGTCTCAATTCTGCATCTTTTCCATACACTTTTCTATACCTTTTTCACTCACCTGAACCTCCCAAGTTGTCAATATCATTGTATAAAGAGCATCTAACATGGTTTTTAATTATATTTTTTTGTTTGCTATTTGATTTAGATTTTGTTCATTCAGCTGCGGAATCTTGCCACTTTCCGCAGCTGCTGCAACTTTCCGCAGCTATTTTGTGAAACTCTATATTACAGGTGTCTACAAGGAAAACGAGCCACATGGGCAAGTCAGGAATGATGTGGACATGGTTCGTGTCCTATTGGCTCGAGCAAACTCATCTAAAGAAGCTGCGGTCAAAGGCGTCCACATGGAAGTCAACCATAGAGTCTCACATTGACAGGACTCTGTTTCGTGTCACGTGAAGGTTCATATGGCCGTTTCTGAGTTGCGGAGGACAAGTCGACATCTGTACATGGCTCCATAGCCGAATTCAAGCATCCACTCCTCATATATTTACTTTCCAACACGGCCATGATCCTAGATCCATGGACGTAATGGTCTACGTGTTCTCCACCAGCATAAACTTTAGGAGACAGTTATATTTCTTTTGTTATATATAATGCGTTTGCATACGCATATAGAGTTAGTTGATGTTAGTCTCTGTTATCTTTTATTAGTCTGCTCTGTAATGTAATTACGCTGCCTTTGAGCCGTAATACTACCTTACTGTTATGACTACATTTTAATATAAGAAGACTCTGTTTTCAGACTTAATTCGTACTTGAAGATTGTTGCCAAGGCTGGTGTAGAGGGCCCCTGCTCAGCTGAGGTTTTGTGCATTAGTGTATATTTCTTATTTTATTTCTTTAAATTTCATTGTGCCATAATCCATTCACATGTTTATACATTGCATTTTTCATGATACATATGCTTCATTTCTGTTTATAAACTTTCATGCTTTCCATTTCACTTTTGCCTTTCATGTTTTATGTTATTAATCACTGATCAGTGTTCTTGTTTCAGGTTATAGATAGGCAACCCGGGCATTTTCATAGCTTTTTGACTAATGACATGGAATTAACATTGTTCTGCTGCTAATTTGTTTTTCTTAGTTTCTGTTTAATTTCAGTACTGCTTTGTTTAATTCAGTTTTTCTTATTTGCTTCAGTAGTTAAATTTAGATATATTAAACTACTCATAACATCTTCAGTTGCCTCCGAAAGCCACAGCTGGACTGATGGTGAGGGATTGTATTATGAAATGTGTAGTTTGGTATTAGTTTCCTTTCTGCAAATTTAGATATATTAAACTGCTCATAACATCTTCAGTTGCCTCCGAAAGCCACAGCTGGACCGATGGTGAGGGATTGTATTATGAAATGTGTAGTTTGGTATTAGTTTCCTTTCTGCAAGTTAGAAATATTAAATTGTGCATGACATCTTCAGTTACCTCCGAAAGCCACAACTGGACTGATGGTGAGGGATTGAATTATGAAAGTATGGTTTGATATTAGTTTACTTTCTGCAAGTTAGATATCAGTTACTCAAGTTGTTTATGGTTACTTCCGAAAATCATAGTTGGACTAATGATGAGGGATCAGAAGACAAGTTGATGTAATTTGATTTAGATTTACTTTATTGCAACTTTTGGATTTCTTTCAGCATAGTTTCTTTTGTGTTTAGACAGCAGCAAGAATATTTTGGTTTCATGCTCACTAGTTCACTGTTTTGATTTATTAGACTAGCAGCACCTTTTCATTTCAGCAACACATTTTCATTTCCTTTCAAGTTTTGTCATTGTAATTTTCAAATTCATTTTTAAGTTTCAAGTGGGTAAATCATTATAGAGGATATCATTTCCTTGAACAAACATAACCATACTTGTTTTCATTTTAGAATTTCCATTTCATCTTAGAAAACCAAAAACGACAAAAAGTTAAGAAATATGTTATCTTGCACATATAGTGCGCCGCACTTCATCAGCTTACGAATCTCGGATTGAAAAATTAAATGCAGAAATTTAGGACACACTAAATTGACCAAACATTTTGGCGCCGTTGCCGGGGAAGTGTAACTAGGTAGCCAATTTCTTAAAAAAAAAAAAAAAAAACAAAATCATAAAAGAAAAAAAAAATCATAAAAGAAGGGAAAACTTGATAACTTCTTGAAGTATGCTCTCCTCTTGCACCTAGTGTGATCTGGAGGATCAGAAAAGAGAGTTATTGGTTCAGTAATTTCTTAAGTATGCTCTCTTCTTGCACCTAGTGTGACCTGGAAGATCAGAAAGAGAATTATTAGCCCAACTTTTTTAAAAAATAAAAAATAAAAATAAAAATGACATGCATAGAGCAAGAGATTCTAGGGGAAGGTTTATAGCTAAAACCAAGAGTTCGATTTTTACAACTCTATCTTCTTCAAGGCATAGACCAGATTCACCACCATCTACCCCTAGCCTTAAGATTTTTGGAAGTCAAGGAACAGCTGAATTAGAGGATTCTCCTATACCATCTACTAAAACCCATTTAGAAAACAAAGAGACTCTCTCTCATCCTCCCTTGGTAGAAGAACTAGAGGACTTTAAGGACTCTAAAGAAACTATCATGGCAGAGGAAGTAATAGATGGAGGTAGAGGTAGAGGTAGAAGAGGAGGAAACAATGGAAACAACAATGGTGAAGGAAATAATGGAGGAAATAGGGAAGGAGACAACTTGTTTGGATTCCCTATAGTTGATGAGGAAACTCATACAACGATGAAAAATATCTCACCATATGTCTAGACTCTCAGAAACTCAAGCTGACTTCCTTCAACACATTGAGTACTTTGAAATGGTTCATGGGATCAGCCACTCAATCTATTAGGACTTGGAATGATATGAAAAAAACATTTTTGGATAGATACTTGGACTATTGTATGCCCACCAATCACAAGGATGAGGTATTCAAAATGATGCAAAAAGAAGATGAAAATTTGGAAGACTTACTTGAAAGATTTCAATACAGCTTGAAAAGAGCAAAGATGAGCAACTTAGATGATGAAACCTTGAAAGCCCTCATATTAAAAGCCATTAGAGATGAATGGATAGATATTTTAAACATGATGGGGAAAGGAGACATTTCTCAACCTCCACTTCGTGACATAACAGAACTATGTGTCCATCTCTCAAGAGGAAAATCTAAAACAGGAAAAGGGCCTAGGGATCCTTCTCTTATTAGGGCTAACAAATCTGCAACTGGATCAGTAAGTAGGGCAGAGATTGGTAATATGCTTGATGAGTTCAAAACTGATATCTTAGGGAGCCTTAGTGAACAGCTAGACACCCTTAAAATCCAAAACAAGCAGAAAGCAGAAACAGATGCTTTAGCCATCTTTTGTCCAAAATGTAGAAAGAAACATGCTTTAAGGGAATGTCCCTTGGATGAAAAAGTTGTAGAAACATGTATGATTTGCTCAGAGAATCATGAGATCAAGGATTGTCCTTCAATTCCTGGACTCAAAGATGTCTTTCAAGAAGACCCAAATTCAGTAGAATCTCTCTGTTTTGTTGCAAGAAGACCTTGGTAGGGATAACAAACTCAAGGGTTTAACAACCCTATGAATTTTCAAACCCCACCAAATTGGAATCCTTGGCAACAACCTTGGCTCCAACATCAGAATTCATATCAGCCATGGGTACAAGGGATGCAAAATCCTTATGGCAGATTTGCTCAATTTTATCAATATCCTCCATCTTTTCAAAATCAACAAGCTCCACAACTTCCAAACCCAAATCCACAACTTTCATTGCCATTTCCACAACAACAAACTTCTCAACAAAATCCAAATCCTCAACTCATGCTCCCATACCAACAAAAGAAAAATCAACTTCCAGCTCAGCCATTGCCAAATCCTAACAATAAAAATCCTGAGAATACTTACATGGTAGAAGGACAACAATTTCCTACCTATATGATTGTTCCTCTCAATGATGTACAACTCAGATCTGGTAGAGTTTTAGAAAAACCTTCTATAGATATTCAAGAGCAAGATACCTCTGAGGAGGATTCTCTTCAAGTTAATAAGGGTTCTGAGGAAGAATCTCTTCAAAATTCAAGCATTCAAAAAGAAAAAGAAAAGTTAACACCCACAACTCCTATAGTTGAGCAACCAACATCTTCATCTACACCTCCTTTTCCTGAAAGACTACAAATTGACAAGGGGGTAGAAAAACAAATCTTGTTGCCTAACTATGACTTTCTAGATGAATTGAAGAATGTTTGTATCAAGATTCCCTTGCTACAAGCCATTCGAGAGATTCCTATTCTAGCAAAAGCAATAAAGGAGTTGAGTTTCAAAAGACCAGGAAGGAAACTAAAAGACACAAGAAGAATCCACCTGGTAGGAAAAATTGCAGATATTATGATGGGAAAAATTACCATGCAGAAGTATGTAGATCCAGGAAGTTCAATTGTCAAGACACATATAAATGGGATAGAAATTCCAAACACATTGATTGACTTAGGGGCTGCTATCAACATTATGAGTAGACAGACTATGGATCAGCTAAAACTTCCTAACCTTCTTTTTACACCTACTTTACTGCAACTTGCAAATCGATCAATTATTAAACCAGATGGTGTATTAGAAGATATTTCAGTCTCCTTAGATTCTTGGGAATATCCAATAGATTTTATGATTTTGACTCCCAAGAGTAATCTAGGAGGGCACCCACTTATTTTAGGAAGACCTTGGCTAGCCACAGCTGATGCTTTTATTAGTTGTAGATCTAGGGACATGTACATTTCTAATGGTAATTCGACAAAGAAATTCAATTTGTATCCTCCAGCAAGAGCAATCACAGAAGTAGGAGACAATGAATGGGTAGATGATGAGAACATTATACAACTTGTCTTTACCATTTCTGAAATCAGTGAGGATAGTCAAATTTTGAACACATTAGAAAATTTTGAGACATCTTCAGAATATGACCCCACACAATTTCAGTTGGAATCTGACATAGAATATTTATCATCAAGACAAATGTCTCTTTACTCTATGGAAGAGTTTGGTAGTTCTACTATTGAGATTTTTCCAGGAAAAACACTGAATATCAACAAACATTTGGAAGAATCACAACAAGAAGAACTAACCAAAATCTTGCAAAAACATTCTACTGCATTTGCATGGGAGTATACTGACATGAAAGGTATTGATCCTAAGACTTGCATCCACCATATCTATATTGAGGAAAACAGTAGACCAATCAGACAACCTCAAAGAAGGATGAATCCAAATCTTAGGGAGATAGTGAAAGAAGAGCTCCAAAAACTACTCAATGTAAACTTCATTTATCCAATTTCAGATAGCCGATAGGTTTCTCCTTTGGTTATAGTACCTAAAAAGAATGGTAAATGGAGGGTATGCATTGATTACAGGGAATTGAACAAAGCAACTTTGAAGGATCACTTTCCTTTGCCTTTTATCGATCAGGTATTAGACACATTAGCAGGTAAAAATTACTTTTCATTTTTGGATGGTTTTAGTGGCTATAATAAAATTCAGGTAGCACCTGAAGATCAAGATAAGACCACATTTACTTGTCCATGGGGAACTTTTGCCTACCGAGTGCTTCCTTTTGGGTTATGTAATGCACCTGCAACATTCCAAAGAGCAGTACTAGGAATTTTTTCTGATCTAATCCATGATTGTGTAGAGGTTTATATGGATGATTTTACGGTTTATGGTAATTCATTTGAAGAGGCATTAGAAAATTTGGAAAAAGTTCTTATAAGATGTAAAGAAACAAACCTTTCATTAAGCCATGAAAAATGCTTTATGATGTTTATTGAAGGGATTTTTTTAGGACATCATATTTCAGGAGATGGAATTAAGGTTGATAGATCAAAGTTGAAGTCATCTCCAAGTTGCCTATTCCAAATTGTCAAAGAGATGTTAGAAGTTTTCTAGGATTTACTGGTTACTATAGAAGATTTATAGAAAACTTCACTAAAATTGCATCTCCACTCTTCAAATTACTTACAAAAGACTGTGAATTTAAATGGGATCCTGATTGTCAATCAGCTTTTGAAACTTTGAAAACAAGAATATCTGAAGCACCTATCTTGAGAGGACCAAATTGGAAAATTCCTTTCCATATTTCTACAGATGCTTCAGATACAGCTCTTGGAGCTGTGTTGGGTCAAAAAGATTTAATTCCTTATGCCATTTATTACACCAGTAAAAATTTGACTCCCACAGAGTTGAACTATACTGTGACTGAAAAAGAGTTTTTAGCTATTGTTCATGCAATTAATAAGTTTAGACATTACATAACGGGCTATGAAACTTTTATTCATACTGACCATTCTGCAATTAGATATTTAATGAACAAACCTGTTACTAATGGCAGAGTGACAAGATGGCTTTTACTTTTGCAAGAATTCAATATTACTGTGTTGGATAGACCGGGAAAACAAAATACAGTAGCTGATTTCTTGTCTAGGATTCAGAATACTAAAGAAGATTCTCCTGTAGAGGATAAGTTTCCTGATGAATACTTGTTTGCAGTAACTATTAAGACTCCTTGGTATGCATATATTGCTAACTATTTGGTTACAGGGAAACTACCTTCACATTTATTTTCGAGTGAAAAATGAAAAATTATTCAGGAGAGTTCAAAATATTCATGGATTTCTAACGAATTGTTTAAAACAGGTCCAGATCTTGTGATCAGAAGATGTGTCAGGGAAGATGAAATGCCTGATATTCTTAAGGCATGTCATGATGAACCATGCAGCGGACACTTTGCAGACAAAAGGACGGCCTATAAAATCCTCTCTTTAGGATATTATTAGCCTTCCCTCTTCAAAGATGCAAAACAATATGTCAAAAGGTGTGACAGCTGCCAAAGAGTAGGGAAACCTACCCTTTCAAATGAAATTCCATTGCAAACACGGGTACTCATTGAACCCTTTGAAAAATGGGCTTTAGATTTCATTGGACCTATTAATCCACCATCTAAGCAAAAGAAGTATATATTGGTTTGTAATGATTATGTTACTAAATGGGTAGAAGCCAAAGCATTAGTATCTGCTACTGAAAATTCAGTTGTTCATTTTCTTTATGAGGATATTTTTACTCGCTTTGGTGTTCCAAGAGAAATTGTGACAGATCAGGGGAGCCAATTCACATTCAATTTGGTGGAGAAGTTGATGGAAGAATACAAAATCAAACAAAATGGAATCACAAGCAAATGGTGGATTGAGTCCACAAATAAAGTTCTTGAAAGTATCATCATAAAGCTGTTCATCTACATAGAAGTGGGCGAAAGAGCTTCACGAAGCCTTATGGAGCCCTACGAGAACTACATGGAGAAATACAACCACAACAGACTTGTTTATGGGAAAGAAGTCTGCTCCCATTGAGTTCAAGTCAAGACCTTCAGATAAGCGATTCGGTTGGGGATGGATATTAAATACATCGGAGAAAGTTTCAAGAAGGAGATTGGGCATTGTTATTTGATTCCAAGTTTAAAGATTTTCAAGGAAAATTTCAAACTCATTGGCTTGGGCCATATGAGATTGACAAGATCTTTAACAATGGAGCGGTAAGAATCAAGACCATTGATGAGTTTCAAACTCCTCTTATTGTGAATGGCCATAGATTGAAAGTTTATCATAAGCCACTCTCAAAAGAGGATTTTGTCAAAATGTTTCAAGAAAATTCTGCAATCAGGTTGGTACAGAAGAATTCTTCTTCTCCACCGGCCTAGCTTTTTTTCTTTTCAGTAAAATAAATAAATAAATAAATAAATATATATATGTTATAAGCACAGCGAAGGCAATCCGTTAGCGAATTCTTATCTACAATGTGAGGTGAAAATCAGGAACACCTGACACTCTATATTTTCCAAAAAAAAATCTCCCTTTCATTTCACAAGCCTTGTGACCACCCACTCCATTTCATTCCACTTCATTCCATTTCATTTCACTTCATTTCACTCCATTCCATTTCATTCCATTCCATCAATAAAAAAAATTTTCATGACCATTTCCATCTGGTCATTTGTCATTTGTTCATTTCCATTCATCCAAGTAATAATTGTGTCAGTTTCCGCAGCTGACATCTGTTTCCGCAGCTGACTCCAGTTTCCGCAGCCAGAAGCAGATTCCGCAGCTACTACTCTATTTTCAAAAGAATGTACAGTCAGATGTTATTTCCATAATCATGAAATAAAATGCAGGTGAGAGGATAAAAAATGAAGACATGGAGCATTCAAGAAGAGCAATTAGTTGAAGACCAAGGGAAAAGGCAAAGATTCCAAAGGTATGAATAAAATTTATTTCAAATAGCATTGAAAAACACATTTTTATATAGTTCTGAACCATGAGCTCTATCCATTATGTGCAATGATTATATTGACAATTTCGTAACCTTTCACGATCTCCATATTATCCTCTCGCATTCATTCACAAACGGTTCCATCATTAAACCCCCGATTTTCACTCATGATCCAATATTCCACCGGTGATAATGAGACGTATTTGATTTGACCAAGGACTCTTACAGCCGCATAAATCCATAGCCGTTATTGAAACGTGCTCACATTTATTTCGCAGTCACCAAATTTCAAAACGCTGCCGAATGTGTTATAATCTGTCAATCTCACAGCCGTATCTCTGTTGTGCTCACGAAACCCCTTTCCGTTCTGTCTCACTCCATTTCGTTCATTGTGCTCATTTCCACTCTCTGATATCTACACTGCTCTGATATATTCCCACAGTCATTGTGCTTGTTCCTATGCATTCAACCGTTCTATTTCCATTTGAACCCTCACGCAGGCAAATTTGTGAAGAGCAGAAAAGAGAAATGGGTAAATTGCTAAGAGCAGAACCGGAAGGACTGAAGTTTATGGAGGGATATCCGCAAGTAAGGGATATATTGAAGAAAGCAAATTGGCTACGGTTTATCCAGAAATTCAGAGTTTATCATAAAGAAGTTACAAAAGCATTCGCAAGGTCGTTTAATGGCTTGGAAGCAGAGATTGGAGACCTTAAGTTTGCGGTCAATGAAGCATTTATAGCAACAGCCACGGAACTTCTTCAGGAGGGTGAGCGTTGGTTTAAAAATAAAAGCATCAGTGATGAAGCATGGAGAACAATCTTACGAAACCAAGGTATGGACATAACTGTTTTTAAAAGAGGAATTCCTGTGCATGCATTGAAAGAGGAATAGGCTACTTTGCTGCTAGTTGTTCAGAAATTCATTACATGTGAAGGCCGTTTTGGGTCCATGTACATGTACCATACCAGGTTACTGATGAATTTTCTAGATAATCAAGCTCTCAATCTCCCATATTTTCTGTTAAATAGCTTGAAGAAAATGGCTGTGACTGTTCAGAAACACTTAGGAGATGTAGAACCACATCTATATCACCACGACCTTGTAAAAATTTTGATTGAAAAGGAGTTAAAGGAAAAGAAAGACACATGGGAACAATTTCTGGTTAGAAATTTATTTGAGGAACCTCAGGAAATTCCTGAAGGTAGTACAACAAGAAGGAGTAGAAGAAAAAGAATAAATGATGAAACCCAAATTACTCCTACTCAATAAATTCCTGAAGGTAGCACAGCAAGAAGAAGTAGGAGAAAAAGAACAATTGATGAAATTCAAAATACTCCTACCACTACAATTAAAAGAACTGATAAGGAAGAGAGACTGCCAAGGAAGAAGAAGAAATAAATCAAGGGTAAGAAGCCAATAACACTAAAAGAGAGAAAAACTATTGAAGCTATACATCAAACCCCTTCTTCTGAAGAAGAAGATCATCAAGTGTTATCTGAAAGATTAGTTTATCTTCAAAAACAGTCATCTTTGGCCAAGAAGACAGAGAAAGGAAAACAAAAACAAAAGGAAAGTGTACCACAACGTGTGAGAAGGAGCAGCAGACTTAAGGGGAAATTGAGGAAAACACAAATGAAGGGTCCTCATTTCATTGATTTGGGAGAGGAAACATCTGAACAGTCCCCAGCTGACCATAGTCCATCTCAGTCAGTTAGTGAACCTGGTTCATTTCATTCTCAGTCAGACATTGAACATACTCCATCCTATTCTCAGCAAGATGTTGATGTAAGCCCTTCTCAGCCAGATTTTGAAAATAACTCTCCTTCACGGCATTTTGGGGACAGCCCAATAAAAATGACACCTGAAATAGACCCCAAGCAGCAGGAAGTATATGACTATATAGAATATTTGGAAAAGGAAGCTACAGATCCCAGTACTTCATCCATCCAGCCTCATACAATACAGGATGATTTAGTCCAATCGCTAAAACAGGAAATCTTTGAGCTAGAGCTTTTAAATAAGCACATCAAGAATGAAAATGAGACATTGAAAGAACAAGGCAAACTGGACAAAATCATCCATGATAATACCATGCTACATCTGGGAATATGGCAGAAGAAGAACAAGAAATTGAAAAGGAAATGCCAGAAGTTGAGCAGAGCACTGGTTAATATCAAATTTAGGTGCTTAATGAGGAAACCCAGAATGTTGGCAGCACCAAGGAAGAGGAGGAGAGGATTAGATGTGCTGGCTGAAGTGTCAAGGCACATGAACTAAGGAAGGAATATCAAAATTTTGGTTGCATGAGGACATGCAACACCTTCACAGTGGGGGTATGTTGAGTCTCAATTCTGCATCTTTTCCATACACTTTTATATACCTTTTTCACTCACCTGAACCTCCCAAGTTTTCAATATCATTGTATGTTAATTGCAAAAGAGCATCTAACATGGTTTTTAACTATATTTTTGTGTCTGCTGTTTGATTTAGATTTTGTTCATTTAGCTGCGGAATCTTGCCACTTTTCGCAGCTGCTGCAACTTTCCGCAGCTATTTTGTGAAAATCTATGTTACAGGTGTCTACAAGAGAAACGAGCCACATGGGCAAGTCAGAAACGATGTGGACATGGTTCGTGTCCTATTGGTTCGAGAAAACTCATCTAAAGAAGCCGCGGTCAAAGGCGTCCACATGGAAGTCAACCATAGAGTCTTACGGCGACAGGACTCTGTTCCGTGTCACGTAAAGGTTCATATGGCCGTTTCTGAGCTGCGGAGGGCAAGTCGACATCTGTACATGGCTCCATAGTCGAATTCAAGCATCCACTCCTCATAGATTTACTTTCCAACATGGCCATGATCCTAGATCCGTGGACGTAATGGTCTACGTGTTCTACACCAGCATAAACTTTAGGAGACAGTTATATTTCTTTTGTTATATATAACGCGTTTGCATACGCATATAGAGTTAGTCCCGATTAGTCTCTGTTAATTTTATTAAGTCTGCTCTGTAATGTAATTACGCTACCTTTGAGCCGTAATACTACCATACTGTTATGACTGCATTTTTAATATAAGAAGACTCTGTTTTCCAACTTAATTCGTACTTGAAGATCGTTGCCAAGGCTGGTGTAGAGGGCCCCTGCTCAGCTAAGGTTTTGTGCATTAGTGTATAGTTCTTATTTCATTTCTTTAAAACTCATTGTGCCATAATCCATTCACATGTTTATACATTGCATTTTTCATGATACATATGCTTCATTTCTGTTTATAAACTTTCATGCTTTCCATTTCACTTCTGTCTTTCATGTTTTATGTTGTTAATCATTGATCAGTGTTCTTGTTTCAGGTTATAGATAGGCAGCCCGGGCATTTTCATAGCTTTTTGACTAATGACATGGAATTAACATTGTTCTGCTGCTAATGTGTTTTTCTTAGTTTCTGTTTAATTTCAGTACTGCTTTGTTTAATTCAGTTTTGCTCATTTGCTTCATTAGTTAAATTTAGATATATTAAACTGCTCATAACATCTTCAGTTGCCTCCGAAAGCCACAACTGGACTGATGGTGAGGGATTGTATTATGAAATGTGTAGTTTAATATTAGTTTCCTTTACGCAAATTTAGATATTATATTCATGCTCATTGCATCTTGAATTGCCTCAGAAACCCTGGTAGATGATGGTGAGGGATTGTATTATGAAGTGTGTAGTTTAGTATTAGTTTCCTTTATGCAAGTTAGAAATGTTAAATTGTGCATGACATCTTCAGTTACCTCCGAAAGCCACAGCTGGACTGATGGTGAGGGATTGAATTATGAATGTATGGTTTGATATTAGTTTACTTTCTGCAAGTTAGATATCGGTTACTCAAGTTGTTTATGGTTACTTCCGAAAATCATAGCTGGACTAATGATGAAGGATCATAAGATAAATTGATGTAATCTGATTTAGATTTACTTTGTTGCAATTTTGAATTTCTTTAAGCATAGTTTCTTTTTGTTTAGACAGCAGCAAGAATAGTTTAGTTTCATGCTCACTAGTTCACTGTTTTTGATTTATTAGACTTACATCATCTTTTCATTTCAGCAGTACATTTTCATTTCCTTTCAAGTTTTGTCATTGAAAATTTCAAATTCCTTTTTAAGTTTCAAGTTGGTAAATCATTATAGGGGATATAATTTCCTTGAACAAATATAACCATACTTGTTTTCATTTTAGAATTTCCATTTCACCTTAGAAAACCAAAAAACGACAAAAGTTAAAAATAGAGTTATCTTGCACATATAGTGCGCCGCACTAGCTTGATTCCCGGATTGACAAATTAAATGCGAGATTTAGGACATTAAAATTAATGAAACATATTTTGACACAGTGCCAGGAAGTGTAACTACAGTGGCAATTTCTTAAAAAACACACAAATCATAAGAAGGAAGAAAAACCCAGTAACTTCTTGAAGTATGCTCTCCTCTTGCACCTAGTGTGATCGAGATTAGAAAAAGAGAGTTATTGGTTCAGTAATTTCTTAGTATTCTCTCTTCTTGCACCTAGTGTGACCTGGAAGATCGAAGAGAATTATTAGCCCAGTACTAAAAAAAATAAATAAATAAAAAATAAAACAATAAATGACATGCATAAATAGAGATTCTAAGGGAAGGTTTATAGCTAAGCCAAGAGTTCGATTTTCTAGCTCCATCTTCTTTAAGGCATAGACCCGAGATTCACCTGTCCCCTAGCCTTAAGATTTTTGGAAGTCAAAGAACAGCTGAATTAGAGGATTCTCCTATACCACCTACTAAAACCCATTTAGAAAACAAAGAGACTCTCTCTCATCCTCCCTTGGTAGAAGAACTAGAGGACTTTAAGGACTCTAAATAAACTATCATGGTAGAGGAAGTAATAGATGGAGGTAGAGGTAGAGGTAGAGGAAGAAGAGGAGGAAACAATGGAGACAACAATGGTGAAGGAAATAATGGTAGAAATAGGGAAGGAGAAAACTTGTTTGGATTCCCTATAGTTGATGAGGAAACTCATGCAACAATGAAAAATATCTCACCATCTGTCCTCCCTAACTTTTATGGATTGCGAAGTGAGGATCCTAAAACATTTCTGTTTGAGTTTGAAGTCGTGTGCCGAACCTATGACTATATGGAAGACTCTCAAAAACTCAAACTGTTTCCTTCAACATTGAAGGGAGCTGCATTGAAATGGTTCATGGGATTAGCCACTCAATCTATTAGGACTTGGAATGATATGAAACAAACATTTTTGGATAGATACTTGGATTATTGTATGCCCACCAATCACAAGGATGAGGTATTCAAAATGATGCAAAAAGAAGATGAAAATTTGGAAGACTTGAAAGATTTCAATACAACTTGAAAAGAGCAAAGATGAGCAACTTAGATGATGAAACCTTGAAAGCCCTCATATTAAAATACATTAGAGAGGAATGGATAGATATTTTAAACATGATGGGGAAAGGAGACATTTCTCAACTCCCACTTCGTGATATAACAGAACTATGTGTCCATCTCTCAAGGGGAAAATCTAAAACAGGAAAAGGGCCTAGGGATTCTTCTCTTATTAGGGCTAACAAATCTACAACTAGATCAGTAAGTAGGGCAGAGATTGGTAATATGCTTGATGAGTTCAAAACTGATATCTTAGGGAGCCTTAGTGAACAACTAGACACCCTTAAAATCCAAAACAAGCAGAAAGCAGAAACAGATGCTTTAGCCATCTTTTGTCCAAAATGTAGGAAGAAACATGCTTTAAGGGAATGTCCCTTGGATGCAAAAGTTGTAGAAACATGTATGATTTGCTCAGAGAATCATGAGATCAAGGATTGTCCTTCAATTCCCGGACTCAAAGCTGTTTTTCAAGAAGACCCAAATTCAGTAGAATCTCTCTGTTTTGTCGCAAGGAGACCTTGGCAGGGACAACAAACTCAAGGGTTTAACAACCCTATGAATTTTCAAACCCCACCAAATTGGAATCCTTGGCAACAACCTTGGCCCCAACATCAGAATTCATATCAACCATGGGTACAAGGGATGCAAAATCCTTATGGGAGATTTGCTCAATTTTATCAATATCCTCCATCTTTTCAAAATCAACAAGCTCCACAACTTCCAAACCCAAATCCACAACTTTCATTGCCATTTCCACAACAACAACCTTCTCAACAAAATACAAATCCTCAACTCATGCTCCCATACGAACAAAAGACAAATCAACTTCCAGCTCAGCCATTGCCAAATCCTAACAATAAGAATCCTCAGAATACTTACATGGTAGAAGGACAACAATTTCCTACCTATATGATTGTTCCTCTCAACGATGTACAACTCAGATCTGGTAGAGTTTTAGAAAACCTTCTATAGATATTCAAGAGCAAGATACCTCTGAGGAAGACTCTCTTGAAGCCAATAAGGGTTCTGAGGAAGCATCTCTTCAAAACTCAAATATTCAAAAAGAAAAAGAAAAGTTAACACCCACAACTCCTATAGTTGAGCAACCTGCATCTTCATCTACACCTCCTTTTCCCGAAAGACTACAAATTGACAAGGGGGTGGAAAAACAAATCTTGTTGCCTAACTATGATTTTCTAGATGAATTGAAGAATGTTTGTATCAAGATTCCCTTGCTACAAGCCATTCGAGAGATTCCTATTCTAGCAAAAACAATAAAGGAGTTGAGTTTCAAAAGACCAGGAAGGAAACTAAAAGACACAAGAAGAATCCACCCGGTAGGAAAGATTGCAGATATTATGATGGGAAAAATTACCATGCAGAAGTATGTAGATCCAGGAAGTCCAATTGTCAAGACACATATAAATGGGATAGAAATTCAAAACACATTGATTGACTTAGGGGCTGCTATCAACATTATGAGTAGACAAACTATGGACCAGCTAAAACTTCCTAACCTTCTTTTTACACCTACTTTACTGCAACTTGCAGATCGATCCATTATTAAACCAGATGGTGTATTAGAAGATATTTTAGTCTCCTTAGATTCTTGGGAATATCCGGTAGATTTTATGATTTTGACTCCCAAGAGTAATCTAGGAGGGCACCCACTTATCTTAGGAAGACCTTGGCTAGCCACAACTGATGCTTTTATTAGTTGTAGATCTGGGGACATGTATATTTCTAATGGTAATTCGACAAAGAAATTCAATTTGTATCCTCCAGCAAGAGCAATCACAGAAGTAGGAGACAATGAATGGGTCGATGATGAGGACATTATACAACCTTTCTTTACCATTTCTGAAATCAGTGAGGATAGTCAAATTCTGAACACATTAGAAAATTTTGAGACATCTTCAGATACCAGGTGATTGCCCCAAGTTTGATTGCCTCCGGTTCCTACCAAGATACCAGGTGATTGCCCCAAGTTTGAGGGTAACGCTGGGGAGGACCCCCAAACGCATGTGATGATGTATCATCTTTGGTGTTCGTCTAACTCTTGGGTCGATGATTCAATTCGTCTGCGCCTCTTCCAGCGCACTTTGACTGGAGCTGCTGCTAAGTGGTATATTGAGTTATCCCATGGCATCTTCCAAGATTTCAATTCCTTAGCCATGGCTTTTCTCATGCACTTTCAATTACCGGTTCGTTATGAAGACGGGACACACCTCCTAATTTCTTTGAAGCAGGACAAATCCACTCACATTTCTGATCACATTCATGAGTGGCAGCACCGTCGTAGACTGATCAAGTTTCACATACCTGATTAGATACTAACTCATTGGTTCACCACCTCCTTCGTGCACAAAATCACCCAAGATATTGCGATGGGAGCGTGTGTGACAGAGGAGAAAGCCATTTCGCGTGCCCAATATCTAGATCTTGTATATTCTCAATCCGACACGCTTTATGATATCTTGCCTGATGCTCCATGGTCCGGAACCTCTAAGGCTCCACCTACCCCTGCAGTGGATGGTGTCATTGGTTCTGTGTCACAGAATTCGAAGAAATCTTTGAATGGGAAGCAGAAGTCTAATTCTTCCAACAATACTCCTGCTCATCCCACACCGTCAGATTCTGGCAAAACCACAAAAGTTAACACCATTCAGGCCAATCCTATGGAGAAAACCTCCAAGGGGAAAAAGAAGGGAAAAGTTAAATCCAAATCCGATGCCCCAAAGCCAGAATCCAAATCTCGTACTGAGGATGGTTCTCAACGTAAACCGAAGTACCCCTGCCTCATTTGTGAAGGAGACCATTATACCAAGGATTGTCCACGATGATCTGAAGTCATTCAACTCCTCAAAGGCTCTCAAGGGACTCCGACAGTTCTTAAAGAACCTTTCCCGCCTCAGTAGACCCAGATGGTTGAACAACCTTCACCATCTGCACCATTTGGGTCCCAAGTTCTTATGATGAATGGTGTTGCACCTATCTCTGTTGCCACACGTTCGAAGGATTACAACGAATCGCACCAGGCACCCGGGCAGGTAGTTGCGGATGGACCACCTCCCCCCACCTGTCTCCGGTTTTTTGGAAATTGAGAAGCCTTCCTATGAACCTGTTGTGAAGCCACCTTCTAAAAGTGTTCTTCGAAGATCTTCTTACAATCCGAATGCCCGTGCCGCTCAGCACTACAGTATTGTTGAGGATTTGGCATAGGCACCTTCTGCTATGTCTGCACTGGAAGTTCTTCAAATTTTTCCTTCGCAATGGAAAGCTTTATTGTCTGCAATCGGTGGCATTTATCCCACCGATTCAAGTCTTCTCACCTTTGACTTAGAGAATTTCACCCCCCGACTTCTGCATCAGATCGCTCTTGTTATTCAAGTCAGGATTAACAGTCTTAACATCCATAGGGCCATTGTGGATGAAGGAGCCTCTACCTGCATCATGTCATCTGCTTGTTAGAAGGCCATTGGCTCTCCAGCCCTTTCGTCATCTCCCAATTCCCTAGAGGCATTTGATGGTCGGGAATCCAAACCCCTGGGTGTTCTCGAGAGTTTAGCAATCACCTTACAGGGGAATACTGTCAATGTAGAAGTAAAAGTAGTGGATGTCAGGCTCAACTACAATATACTTCTCGGCCGCAGCTGGACTCATGCCATGTTATGCGTGCCATCCACCGTTTTTTGACTCCTTAAGTTCCCTCACGAGGGCAAAATCGTCACGGTGGATCAGTTTTCCTTCTTCACCTCCACCTCTAAGAACAATGTTCCATACGTGGATCAGATCCAAAATCCCCCTGACAGTGTAGGACCCGGTCTCTTCAAGGACACTGTCCTCATGGGTATCTTTCCCACACCACCACGGCACACCACTCAAGTTAACATGATTTCCAGATCTGATGACCCCTGGCTCATCCCTACGCCTAAGCAGGTGTTTGAGTTAGGAGAATCCATGCCTTTGACTCCAGTAGAGATCAACTACTATGAAATTGTTTCTGCATCTGATCCTCTACCTCCTTAGCATGCTCCTTTGAGCATGGCTCTAGATGTCTACTCTCAATCCCCCTAGCTTGGTCAGGCCGATTCACCTGATCCTCTCAAAGAGACTTTTCCTTCCGATGAAGCCATTGTTGAAACAATGTCTCTTGAGGAGCTTCCTTGGAGCGATGGACATCATCGTTCCTCTTTCATGCCTAGCTTGGGGGCAATGTCAGATTTTCTAGAGCGTTATTCATCTCAGGTTCCTACTCCTCCTCTCCAAACGCCCATTTTGACGCATGAGGTTCTTTCGGAGGGAAACCTGACTAATATCACCCAAACCATCCCGATCAACATCTCCATTAAACCGGGGATCGTTGAGAATATACACGTGGGAGTGACTTGTTCTCCTGATGAGATTCAAGTCTATGTTAATCTTTTTAAAGAATTCAGAGATGTGTTCGCCTAGTCCTACGAGGAAATGCCTAGGATCGATCCCAGTATCGTAGTGCATAAGATTCCAACCTGACCTGGTGCGAAGCCCGTGCGCCAACGCTTACGCCCCATGCATCCTCGGAAAGCTGCTGCAATTAAGGAAGAAGTTGAAAAACTTCTGAACGCGGGCTTTATTTATCCCATCCCCCTCACAGAATGGGTTTCCAACATTGTCCCTATCGATAAAAAGCAGGGTACTATTAGGGTCTGTGTTGATTACAACGACATTAATCGCGCCTGTCCGAAGGATAATTATCCCACTCCGTTCATAGACCAAATCATCGACGAATGTGCCGGAAGTGAGATTTATTCCTTGATGGACGGTTTCTCAGGGTATAATCAGATCAATATTGCACCTGAGGATCAACACAAGACTACATTCATCTATCCGTGGGGTACTTTCACCTATAAAAAGCTCCCGTTCGGCTTGAATAATGCTGGAGATACTTTCCAGCGTGCGATGTCTTACGCTTTCCATGACATTCGCCATATCGTTTAGCCTTATCTGGATGACTTTCCAGCTCATTCAGCTAGGTGAGAGGACCACCCTGAACACCTCCGCTAGATTTTCCTTCGCTGTAGGCGCTACAATATTAGGCTTAATCCTCATAAATGCGTCTTTTGCGTGGATTCTAGCCGTATTTTGGGATTCATAGTCTCCAAATACAGAATTCGCCTTGACCCTTTAAAAGTCGAGGCTATCATCAACCTCCCATCACCCTCCTCATTATACCAGTTACAGAGTCTGCAGGGAAAAGCGAACTTCCTTCAACGCTTTATCCCGAACTACGTGGAGGTAGCCAAAGGATTCACACGCCTATTAAAGCAGAACGTTCCCTTCCATTGGGACGAAATTGCTTAGCAATCCTTTGAGAAGCTGAAGACGTTACTTGTTAATGCTCCTTTGCTTCGTCCTCCTGATTATCACTGGGATTTCACTTTATATCTCGCTGCCGCGTTTAGCACCATAGCTATGGTTCTGGTGCAGGATGATGATGATGGTAATGAACATGTTTTCTATTATCTATCACGAAACCTTCTCGATACAGAAACGCGTTATGCTCACGTCGAGAAGTTTGCATTAGCTGCAGTACATGCTGTGCAGTGCTTTTGCCACTACATCCTGTTGCGTATGATAACAGTGGTTTCAGATTGCAACCCCATGACATATATTCTCTCTCGAAAATTACTGGGGGGAAAATACTCCAAATGGATCGTTATCCTGCAGGAGTTTGACTTAGAATTCACTACTGCTAAGTCAACCAAATCACTTGTTTTTTCGTATCTTATATGCTCACTCCCGACAGACTCCATTCCTTCACATTCCGAGGATCATATCCCGGACGAAACTCTTTTCCTCATCAGTACTCGCGACCCTTGGTACGGTGACATAATCGTGTATCTTCAGACCTCCAAATTTAGGTCTGAGTTGACTAAAGATGCCTGACGTCGGATTCGGCATCAGTCTCAACCCTACTGCATCGTAGGAGATACCTTATACCATGTTGGAGTAGATTCGGTGCTCCGTCGATGCCTAACCTTGGAAGAGGCTGAAAGGGTCCTAAATGACTGCCACAGTGGCGCCTGTGGTGGACATATGTCCAGATATGCTACTGCCCAGAAAATTATGTGAGCAGGTTACTTCTGGCCATCCATATTCAAAGACTGTATCGTTGCAGTCCGTAAATGTCATGCGTGCCAGGTGTTTCAGCGCAAGATGCGGGCACCGCCTCTCCCTTTGCATCCAGTTATTACCGTCGGCCCTTTTGCAAAATGGGGCGTGGAATTTATGATGTGTAACCCTCATTCGGTTGGGGGGCATGCGTATATAATTATCGTTGTCGACTACTTCACCAAGTGGGCTGAAGCGATGCCTACACTTGCTGCCGACGGTAAGACAGTTGCTCAGTTCATATTCAACCACATCATTGCACATTTCAGGGTCCCTCAAGCTATCGTTACTGACCATGGTACTCACTTCCGAGATTATATGATGGCTGAGCTGACTTCAAGGCTGGGCTTATGCCACGATAGCTCAACGCCATATTACCCTCAGGAAAATGGCTAGGTTGAAGCAGTGAACAAGGTTCTGGTCATTATGCTTCAACGAACACTTGGTATCCACAAATCCAATTGGCACCTCCAACTATTCTCAGCTCTTTGGGCATACCGGATGTCTGCAAAGAGTGCAACTGGATTCACACCATTTCAGTTGGTGTATGGTCTGGAAGCAACTCTTCTGGTTGAATGCGAGATTCCTTCTTTGAAATTAGCTGCGGAACTTCTACTCGATACTTCTATTGAGGAAGAGCATATTTTATATCTGGAACGGCTAGATGAAACCTGTTGTTTAGCTTCTTTAGTCATTGAAGCACAAAAGAAGCGGGTCAAAGCTCACTTTGATCAATCAGTTTCTCCGTGTTCCTTTATCGAAGGGGACCTCGTCCTCCTATACGATCAAGCGCATGACAAGCTTGGGGCCAGTAAGTTACAACCTATGTGGCATGGTCCCTACATAGTAAAACGTGTTTTGAAGAATGGGGCTTATGATCTTATAAATTATGAAGGAGTTCCGCTGGCACAGCCCAGAAATGGGCTGTACCTCAAAAAATACTACGCCTGAAGTGATTTTTGGTGTAGTGTGTGTACATAGGTGTGTGCTTTTCATTTGTGTGCATGTGTGGTGTGGTTTGCGATGTAAACATATTTCTGCCGATCGGGTCTTCCTGATTTTGCAGATGTCCATCAATTCATTTGTTGGTTTAATGGATGGTGCCTCCCGCAGTACCAGGAATCTGTCTTCGGCAGCCTGGGTAATCTACGATCCTGCTGGTGAGTTGGTCAACCTGCAAGGTGTCTGTCTAGGACGTAATCCAAATAACATCGCGGAATATAGTGCTGTGTTAGAATTATTAACCGAGGCTGTAAACCTTGGTATCCGTGAATTGCTTGTGTATCTAGACTCGCAACTTGTAATATCACAATTGAACGAACACTATTCAGTAAGAAACCCATCCATTTTACGTCTGTATCTACGTATTCATTTACTGGAAATAAATTTTGACTATCTTACATATCAACATATACCCATGCATATGAATACGTTAGCTGATGCAGTAGCTAATTTTGTTTTAGATAGACATTTGCGCAATTTGTAAATCATTATCACATGTAAAAGGAAAATCCATCTAGAAATAGATATGTATATATATAGATATCGAATGTTTGCATAGTGTGCATCACATTAAAATAAAAAATATACATGTTAGCCTTAATAAATCCAGAGACGACATGTCTCTCAAAAAATATGCATGAAATAAAAGCCCTAGGATTCTAATCCGCATGGTGCTCATGATAACAAGTGACTGCACGCACTAAGCGTCTCAGAAGTCGGTGGAGGTGACTAGGCACTCCCATCGTATGTCTCTCGTACTCCATCGGTACATCTGCCAGCCGGGCATAGTCTGGGATCCCTCGGGCAATACCCTCAAGATTATGAATTAACTCCCCCCCCTCTGTACCCTCTGCCTGAGGATCAGGTGCGGGAAGAGTCCTCCGCGCGATAGGAGACATACCGGCTAGTCTCTCTGGGCCCACATCTACATACATATAAAATGTGTCAGGACATGACATGTATTACCAAAAACATAAAAACATAAAAATAAAAAAGATGGTCATACCCAACTCCTCATCCCAATCATCTCCCTCCGGCAGTGGGAGATCTGGATCACTAGTGAAATCGGTTCCTACATATGGCCAATCTTCCACTACAATCAATTGACACCGCAACCACCCAAAAAACTCCGGCCTCCAGGACACATGTTGGCCTCCTCCAGCTCTGGGCATCAGTGCCGCCCAGCGAGCCATTCTTGGCTCTCGTGGAATTGGCTCAGCTACTATGGCCCCTTGGCCCTAGAAGATCGGTAATCGTTCTAGAATGAACGATACCAGGATAGAACCGTAACCAAACTGTTTCAGTTTGGCCTGCTTACACTTCGTGAGTTGTCTCTTGATATTTATTGTCACTGCTGTGGCCCAATCAAACAATAGGGGACTCATGCACTCTGAGGCCAGTAAGAGTTGGGCCTTTGTTGCCTCGTGCGGTGCCTGCGATCCTGCAGCCCGCGTGATGGTACGAAGCACTACCCTGAGCGCTAGATCAGGAATAGCATGGATGTCTACTTTTCCACCTCCTGATCCCAGTCATGCCCCTGGGCACACTCGTGCCATCACTTGCTCCATATTCTCACCAGACGGTCTGCTCCCTGTCAATATGGGCACCGGACCTCTGCTCGATAGTTCGGTTATGAAGTATACGTCAGAGACCTCCAGTTCTAATACTTGGTCCCATAACTTGAACACCTGTTCATGTTCATCCCATATGCTGATCAGGTACTGTAAGAGCTCAGGCTGAGCTCGTAAGCAAGGTGTCAGGAAGAACTTCTTAAGCCCACAGTTCTTGAGGGCATTCATGCAAGTTTCATTCTCCATGGCCTATTCATCCTCTTCCCCGTGCTTCCTTTCTTTCCACTCAATGACCATTTTGATTGGTTGCCTGCATTCACATGGTCAAAAAACTTCAATTAGACCTCTGTTATCCTTAAAAATTCATATAATTCATTCATTATGTGGAAATTTCAAGCGGAAAATTGGATTACGCCGCTGGCACGACTGTTTTCCTAATAGTCGTGCCAGTTGGCGTGGGCCATTTGGGAATAAAATGCCATTGGCACGGGTCTATGCCGGATAACCGCGCCAATGGGCGGAGCCCTAAAAATTCAAAAATCCCTCACAAAAATCTAATATACAATAAAAATTTATGAAAAATGGATTGAAATGGAGTACAAAGGAGCGCCTCTTACCTGGAACATACGGGAATCTAAATGGTAGTCCGGATTGGTCGCAATCGCCGTCAGAAGTTCGCACACAAAATGGACCACTACTGCTCTTCAGTGAGGTAAATAGTGAAAAGTAATTTTATTTTTACCATTTGATATATTTATAACTTGTTGAACTGAAAATAGGTCTTAAAAGTTATTTTTTTGAATATTTTAATATATTTTGTCAAGAATGGGTTTTACACTTGCTTTTTGTGCAGCAACAGGTTTTTTACGCGACTTAAATGGTGAAACGAGTTGTATTTTATACTTTTTCGGACTCAGTAAATACACGAAAAAGTCACTTTGGAGTTGTCTTTCAGCTCTTTTCTGACTCTCTAAACATGAAAATATTGCCGAGGCCCTTGTTGTTTCGATCTCGTTAAAATGGAAATGAATCGACATCTACCAAGTATACGTTTACCCCTTTTTTGGGCTGGGATGGATTATTTACGAAAAAGGAATACCCTAGCCTATCGCGACTAGGAGGTTTTCTCGGATATTGTTTTCTACCTTTTCGGGTCCGAGGAACTATCTATGAAAAGGGACCGCTGGAGTTTTCTTTTCTGCTGTCTTTTCAAACTCTCTAAATATGAAAAGACGTCGAGTTCTTCCTTTGTCAGACTTGTTAAACCCTGATGACATTGGATTCAGTCGAAATGACATTATCCGAGTTTCTCCTTCCTAGGGCTCGTTAAATGTACTGGGATGGATTCGCCCAAAGGGTGGGCTTATATTAGAAGCATATGCTATCCCCTTCAATCTTGTTATAAAAAATAATTGGGGTACTCGCCAGAAATGGTGGGGGAAAATGGAACCAGCATCATTGTCGTGTCGGCAGTATCTCGCTCTTGAACATGGCACTTGTCTGCATTCGTGTCGGGTTGGGGACATCTCATCTCATTCTTCACTTGCCTCCGTGGGTTTGGATAATCTCTTTTGACCTCTCATCTGCTCGTTGCCTCATCACCGTGACCTCTGATCCGTTGATATCAAATACTGCCAAATCCACTATTGTGCCGTTATATGTTCAAGAGAAGTTGACCTCTGCAATGTATCAACCTTCCTCTGATTCTCATATGATCCTGATTCACAAAAAACATCATGTTTCTCTGTCTCGTGTCGATGATGTGGGAAACATTATGGCCCACCTTCGATCAAGGTCACTTCCTGTCGACTTCAGCTCATTATCCAGGAAGTTGATCTAGAGACTCCCTTCTGGTACCTTGCAGCCTGCATGCCTCAATGGTAGGTTCTTTGCATTCGACCCGAGGTTTTCATCATTGGCCTCCGATCGAGTGATTCTACGGGTGTTCGATGCCATCTCATTGATTCACATGCTGTAGATTGTACCTATAGTACCTTGAGGGCCATTGTCATTATTGGTGGTTCCTCTCGAGTCTGTTAACAACTTTCATCATTGGCTGGTAATCAGACGATGTTCTTGCATGTTCGACTTTAGCTCACATATTCGCATGCTTGAACTTGTACTTTGTTCGGGTCGAGATGGAGTGCAAGACCCTAGATTGTGTCTGTTGTAATCTAGGCTACGATATTGTGGATTATTATGATTATTACATGACTCACTGATCGGATGGCTGCGACCATACCTAAGTCTATTTATCGATCCTCTTTGGATGGTTGCGCCCATGCCTTGGATCTAGATTATTGTACACTCTGTTATGGATTGCTGCGCCCATACCACGCATATATATCATGTATCTGAGACATCAGTTGTACCTCGCTCCATAGGTTTTCTGATGGCAGTGTTTTCAGTCGGCATGTTCTCGTAAAGCATTTCACCCCTCTCTCTCTCTTTCGGGCCTCATGCTTTAGGGGGCATCTGTTACACAGTAATTTGTCACCGTCCCTGCCATTCCCCATCCTGCACATTGGAGGGCTCATTCCGTGACCTATGAGTAGAGACAAGACTTGAAAATACTTTCATTACATCCCTCTGAAGATGAGCTTTCATTTACCTAAAGACATCTCCCTGCAAAAAACCCTAAAAATAGGTATTTTTCCATTGGCGCAGTTCCACAGTATAGCCCTCGCGCCAAGGGGGAAAATCATCCAAAGAGGGCACGCCAATTGGCACTCTGTCATAGAGCTATACCCGCGCCAACCATATTAAGAGGTGTTTTTTAAAAATAAATAGCGGAAGTTTCGTCCTAACAAATTCCTGGACTGATATCTATCTTGAGTTGGGAGGTTTGGCTACGGAATTCCATAGAGAGGAAGTGGTTTGCCACCTCTCATGGAATCCTCCTTGATGATAGGGCCAATCCCATAATTATAGGGATCGCAACTCCCCTTCCTCCATCTATAAAAGCTTTCTCATCTCCTTTGCAAGCTAGTTCCTAAGAGCTTTCATATCCTTATGCTGCAAGAGCCTTCTTGATTCCCTTAAGGCCAAATCCAAGCAAGGAGACTATTGCCAAGTATCTGAAGAGAGAGGCTTGTCCCATCCTTGATAGGCTTTATCGCGACATGTTTTTCTGACGACCTGCCAAAGGAGAGTGTTGCATCGAAGCTATGGTTGTATTCTTCTTTTGACTCTTTAATGATAAGCGACTATTGGTTATGGTTCCACTCTTGTTCTTGATTATGTTCATGAGTTATGTCCTCTTCGACTGACATATAGTTATATATACTGGATTTTATGCTTGCATTTATGTTGTTTCTTGCATGTGTAGGTGTCCGACCACAGAGATCATGAGGATTGTGATCTGCCATGACAAAGGAATGGGAGCACCACCTCTTCTACAAACGACAGCGTTGTATTCCAGGTAAGCCTTCATTGCGAGTCGGTTTATTTGCAATTAGGAACTTGCACTGTAGCATGTTTGATTGTTGCTAGACCTGATCTGGGCTAGTAGGGATCGCCTCTGTCCGCAGAGGGGAATTACCTCTTCAACAGGCCCAATACTTGTGTGAAGAATTTATGGCTAATGTATGCGAGTCCCAGGAGCAAGGGAAATATTTCTTCTACTCTTGGTTATTATTTCTAATAGCGCTGGTGGCCTGGGACAAGCCCAAGGAGTTGGTCCTCCCTGAACTTCATCCTGCGATGTGCGAAGGAGCTCGGTATGCTCACTTATGGGACTCTAAGGATCGGTAGCACATCGAGGATAAAAAGGTTTTTTGGATCCTCTTCTAGAGCAGTGTAGCAACCACCATAAAATCTCGACCCCGACTATCCCCGATAGTATATGACAAATACAAGAGTGTTGTCACATTCAAAGTTACCATGCACCATATTTGGATTCACAGCCTCAACAATAAGACATGGATGACACTCCCGTATATGGTAGCAGATGAGGAAATTGACCTGCTGATATCGCTATGGCCCCCTACCTGGAAAAAAGGCCTCACCGACACCCCTGGTAGCAAGTACACCAATTTCTTGGTAAATCCGAGCACACCATTACGCAGCAGGCTGCTGATTTTCTCCTGGTCGTGTCACAATAAGCGGATCTTGAAACTGTGATCCACCAGCTCTGCACTAAGGTTACAGATGAGATCCCGGCTGTGGACATGCCTCGGGATAAGGTGGAAAAATTGGTTGCAGCCCTCAAAGCATCTCGAATGGAAATACACACCATCAAGACATAGTTGGAACAAAAAATCTCTGACTTACAAGGTAGAATAGAGCCTGAAACGCCCCCAAAAGTCCACGCCTAGCATGCCGCCCTAGTCACCGACGAGAAAACTATTATTTCGGGGCAGATTTCTCAAGGTGCCCAGCTGCTGGAGTTATACATACAACTCTGGACTAAGGTTCAGCATGATCCAATCCTTCAGAAAATCAATCAGGACTTACGACAAAAGGAAGAAGCCTTTGAACAAGTCAATTCTACGCTGCCTACTTTGGTACTTGCCCAGCGCTTGTCATGGTTAAAAACTAGCAATGATCTCCAGGACAAGATTGATAAATGCTAGCATAAACAACACATGATGGCAGAACGTCTGAAGCCTTGGGCTACCACAACCCTCCAACTTTCACAAGACATTGATGGCGTGACCAAGCGACTTAATCAGATTCTTGAAATCATCACCGCGGTGACTGAAGGACTGACCTCCCAGAAGCTGGTAGACCTTTCATAGAATGCTGCTGCCTAGAGTCAAGAAGTGTTACTGCCACTGATCACTGCCCTTACTACCTTATGTACACAGATAGAGGCTACACCACCACAGTGACTCGGGACGAGTCACAAGATTGTGTTTGGTGACTGTTGGAACAGGGTCTCCTACGAGCTATGAAACTCGTCCATTTTTTAATACTTTTGATTAGATTTAGTCTAGCGTAGGGGTTTTGGGGTGGGTCAAAGCCCTGAAAGCATTGTAATGGGTAAAAGGGTAAACCAGGGGTCCAAAAACCACTGTTTGTAGACCATAGGAAACTCTAGGCTAGATTATTATAAATAGAGGAAAATTTTGCATTGTAAGGTAGGCAATAAAGAGCTATTGATGCAAATTGTGGTTTAAGTTGTCTATTTTGGTTTTTGGGGAAGGGACTCCTACTGGCTGTGTGCACGGAGATCCAAAGTCCAGGTGTGTGTGGACCCTACTACTGTGTGTGTAGGCTAGGAAGGGGATTGTAAGAAGGAACTGATGAATTGATGAATAAGAAAGGTTGATAGAGAACTGGATCTGTGAATACTATCTGTGTGAATAATTGATAATCAATGCATTGTGTGCATTCTGTATTTAAGCTGCGAAATATCTTTGTAAGTGTGTTTTCTATATCTGGATATGTTATGTTCTATTTATGCAATATTGTTTTACTGTCATAAAAGTATATTATTATAGATCTAGCACACATGGATGCGAATAGAGACTTCCTTGGCCCTGCACAGAATAAGGTGATCTGGGTATCACAAGGCCGACCGCAACTCTGCTTGCCTTACCTATCTTTTCTCAGGGTGTGGAAACCTGGTTCCAGCACCCACCCATAATACTTCAGGTGAGACTTTGACCTGCGTAAGTAGGTCATTGCCAAAAGGGTTAGTAGTATAGGTGATGCCTGGGCTAACCAACATAAACAACTATCACACTCTCTCTATGTATAAACTGCCTTCCAATTTCTAGCCTCAAATAAATTTTAAATCTGGGCAATCTTTAAAAATACCTATGGAAGCTTTAATAATGGCACAAGGGTAGTTGTGCCATTAGACCCCACGGAAGGTAAACATTATACGAAACCAATACCCATGGAGAAAGATGTGGATTATATCTATAAGTTGACTGCGCAAGATGCGGACAACCCAATCGAGGGTGAAGTACTTTGCTGCGAGGGGGATACTAAAGGATTCTCTAATCCCAATGAGGAAATAGAGACTTGGCAGAACCGATTATATGATGTCTCCACACTGTGTTGTCTTCGCATCACAAAATACTTTCGCTATGTTTCCTCAGAGGTAAGGACCCAAACATATCCAGGCATAATCAACTGTTGTGAACCTACCCCAAGAAAAGGTCAGGTTGACCCACGAACAAGTAGCTAGCTTCTTACAATAGCCATAGGCTTAGCAGGTAGAGCTCTCATGCATCATGCCACCTCAACAGTGACAAAACAGTTGCAGGTCAGACAATATGCTCCGACTACAACCCTCCTTAAAGCATCAGTGGCAGAGACGATAAGGTTTTTTTGGTCATGGGTCATGAGTTGCCTAGGAATCAAGCTTGTGTTGGGGGAGAACATGTAGCTATCATAGATGGATGGCCCTAGCGTAACAAGTAAGTCAAGCCCGCAAGGGACGCGAAAATTAGTTGGTGGATCAGTACCTATTGGTAAAAAGAAAAAATTACCGTTGGAAGGAGCAGCCCTCAAGCCTTTAATGAAACGAATTATGGGGATTTTTTACCGTTTCTTGGGGAACCCACCTAAAATAAAGTTTACCTCACCATCACATAGTTGGAGGAGCTTTAAAAAGAGAAAGATAGTCCAGTGAGAGGTATTGTTTCACTTGCACAACTTGCCTGCCTCAGGCGTCTCGTAGAAGCACTTGAGCAATCAGATTTTTTGTATCCACATGGTCCCTCTCATGTATGGTCAGCCTACTCCTTCTGATAGTAGTCACCCAGAGTTGGGATTCATTTTTCGCGCAAGGATGCCAGTTACTAACCCTGCGGAACCTTTAGCCCCAGTAGGACCTGATCTTGAAGAAGTCCTGGAGATTGAGTCTGAATTAGAAGAAGTCCCCCCCACACCGATCACACAGAAAGGAAAGGAAAAGGCACAAGGTTCAGGAAAAACCCTAAAAACAACCAAATGGGCTACTGGGAAGCCTAGTACATCCCCAAGACATGTCAGGTTCCTGCCAGTATCACCTTTAGAATAAGACGCACAGGAGGGCGCTCTGCCAGCTAACTCGATCAATTGGTTTCCCACCTTTGTTTGCCCATGAAGGCCGTCTACACGAACACCAAAAAAATTGGATGGCTTGGTCACTTATCTGCAAACCCCCTTAACCCCAGGGGAAGTACCTATCCTCAGTGATCCTTGCGGGCGACTCCATGAGGTCCAGTTCAATGATCATGATCTGGTGGACTATGAGACCCTCTCGGAATTGGCCCCTGCATTATATTTTGATACAATCCATAGGGATGATGGAGTCATGGTAGTGCCTCAGCACTGGGTATGTGGCTTGGCGGGATCTGGACTTTTGAATCTACTCTGAATGCCCCACTTTGGCCATTACAACATCACAGATCGGTTGGCTCGCCAGCTACTCGCGCTCATTCACGATGGTTGCTTATGGATTTGCGATAGGGTCCTTATTGATGTTGTGTTGATCCACAAGATTATTGGCCTTCCTATGCAAGGGATGCACCCACTAGCGCAGGTCGAAAAGAAGTATGAAGCAGCCACCGCTACATTTATATGGTAGACCTACGCGGTGCGTCAAAATCAGCACGGATTTGTGATCTAGACTATCAATGACCCTGCCACACAGATGGGTACTCGGCTCTTAGCCTACAAGCTAATGAGGAAGTTCTAGGTTGCGACTGTCCCCGCCTATGTGATCCAGTTAGCCGGCCAGTGAACAAATGGAATTTTTTTCAATTGGGCCCTGTTACACAGCAATTTGTCACCATCCCTGCCATTCCCCATTCCGCACATTGGAGGTCTCATTACGTAACCTGTGAGCAGAGACAAGACTTGCAAATAATTTCATTGCATCCCTCTAAAGATGAGCTTTCATTGCCCTTAAGACATCTCCTTGCAAAAAACCCTAAAAATAGCTCTTTTTCCATTGGCGTGGTTCCACAGTTTAGCCCTCGCGCCAACGGGGCAAATCCTCCAAAGAGGGCATGCCAATTGGCACTCTGTCATAGAGCCACACCCACACCAACCATATTAAGAGGTGTTTTTTAAAAATAAATGGCGGAATTTTCATATTAACAAATTCCTGGACTGCTATCTATCTTGAGTTGGGAGGTTTGGCTACGGATTTCCATAGAGAGGAAGTGGTTTTCCACCTCTCATGGAAGCTTCCTTGATGATAGGGCCAATCCCATAATTATAGGGATCCTAACTCCCCTTCCTCCATCTATAAAAGCTTGCTCATCTCCTTTGCAAGCTAGTTCCCAAGAGCTTTCATATCCTTATGCTGCAAGAGCCTTCTTGATTCCCTTAAGGCCAAATCCAAGCAAGGAGACTATTGCCAAGTATCCAGAGAGAGAGAGTCTTGTCCCATCCTTGACAGGCTTTATCGAGACATATTTTTCTGACGACCCGCCAAAGGAGAGTGACGCGTCGAAGCTATGGTTGTATTCTTCTTTTGACTCTTTAATTATAAGCGACTATTGGTTATGGTTCCACTCTTGTTCTTGATTATGTTCATGAGTTATGTCCTCTTCGAATGACATATAGTTGTATATAATGGATTTTATGCTTGTGTTTGTGTTGTTTCTTGCATGTGCAGGTGTCCGACCACAGAGATCATGAGGATTGTGATCTGCCAGGACAAAGGAACGAGAGCACCACCTCTTCTACAAATGACAGCGTTGGATTCCAGGTAAGCCTTCATCGCGAGTCGGTTTATTTGCAATTAGGAACCTGCACTATAGCATGTTTGATTGTTGCTAGACCTAATATGGGCTAGTAGGGATCGCCTCTGTCCGCAGAGGGGATTTACCTCTTCAACAATTTGGTGACTCCACTGGGGAGTCAGCTTGTTGTTTGATTTGTAAGCTATAGACAGAGCCTGAAGTGCAGCCAGATAGCCTTTGAAACACTTTTGCTCTGCATTAGTGGAGTAGATCAATGTTGCTTCAGTCAATCTCCAGTTTAGTTTACGGACTGAACAAATTGGAGTATTGTCTTCTCTTTTCGGTCAATTTCTTGGCCTTGCTTGCTTGGTCAAATCTTTGGACTGGTTTTTTCTGTTTGTTTGGCTTTGTTTTAGCCTTGTTATCACTTGTCTGTGTCTAAGATTGCTTGTTTTTCATTTTCCCATAGTAAACTCGGCTGGCACACTTTTCAGCGTGGCAGTCATGCCCATTGGCGCATGTTGCCTATGTATCACCCGCGCCATTGCCTTTCTGGCGCTAATTTCAAACTCACAGTCGCACCAATCCTGTGAGCTATTAGGGTTCGCTGTGTTTTATGCTTTCTGGGACTGACTTGTGATTTTGATCTTGTTTTTTCGATTGTTTGAATGTACTGAAGCCTAGTTTGACTAATTGTAACCTCCATCCTTTGGTTGTTTGCCTTTTTTCTTTCGATTTTGCATTCGAGACCTAGGGCATCTAGGTGCTTTTGTGAGTCGAGCCTCCCTTGGGAGTTTTTGGTTTTTGTTTGTTCAGTCGACTTTGGGATTTCTTCCTTGCATTCGCTTGACAGTTGTCTATCATTTTATTGCGCTTTTTGAGTGACTGATTTTGCTTTCATTCGAATTTATCTTTGCTTCATTTTGGGCCTAGATTACACGACTCATTAGCGTCTTTGGGACTTTTCTTGGTTTTGAGAGACTTTTGGTCGATTTGAGATCTGATTGTTTGTGCCATTGAGTGAAATCTGCTTGTTTTTGCTCTCTTATTATCATTTCTCGAATTGCTTCTCATTTGTTTTTGGTTTGTTTAGTGCATATAGCTATCAAACATTGAAAATATAAAAAAAATCTCTTTTTCTTTTGGTTGATTAGTGCAAATTAAAATCTTTTTGGTGTTATTAGTAATTAGTGACCTTGAAAGAAAAGCTTTTAGTTTCATTAGTTGCATTAGAGATATCACTGATTGTCTTCTGATCATTTTGTTTTTGTAAAAAGCTCTTAACTCTTTTGTAGCTAGCTTTCATCAAACGAAATGATATATTGTGGCATGTAGTTTTGCATTTAGGAGATTTTTGAGACATCACATTCGTTAGGGCCTGAAAATTGAAACGTAATTGAAGATAAACTTTAAAATTTACTCAATTTACACTAAGGCAGCATTGAAATCTAATGAAACACATTTATAGGTCTAGGCTAGAGACGTGTTCCAACGTCTTAAAACCTAGTAGCTGTCGTTCGCCTCTTGGCTTTAGATAGCACTAGTATGGACTTGTGCTCCATGTACCATCACGTATATAAAGGGAGACCCCACTAGGTTTCAATCCTTTATCCATAGGAAGCCGAGTCTGCCGCCCTATACCCGTGATACACCTAACACAGCATTCGGGGAGATTGCCTGCACGTACAGAAAGTCCTTGGTTGATTTCTCTTTCATTTTGAAACCAAGGTGTATATTGCAGTTCACGGTTATTTTGTACACCCTTTTGCCTAGTATTTTTGAGTAGTCATTTGATCTTTTCTGACTCCCTAAATTTGAAAGGATCACCAAGCACTTGTCCTTTCATGCTTGTGTCAAATCTGAAAGAGATAGAGTCACCTTTTCAACCGTTTCTCGACTCTTAAAACATGAAATGTTGAAGTTTCTTATTTTTCAATGTGGTAAAAATTAATCACCCGCGATCACATGCCTTGTTAGATTTTTCTTGTTGACCGTTTGATCGTGTGTCTTGACTCTTTTTCAGCCCATGTGTGTGTTTGATATTTTTCTCTTATCATTTCTGCCACAGTGGCGGAACCCTCGGTTTCATCTACTAGTAGTCCTTATACGGACGATTCATCAGAGGTTTCCCAATCCTCTGCTGAACCACAACAGCCTATTGTTTCCAAGTTTCCTGAAGGGGGATCGGTTCTTTCTAAGAAACCCTTTGGGGAACCAGTTGAGTTCAATTGGCCCTTTTCTAACCCTTGGTCTGAATTGAGATTAGGATCTGATTTCCTTTCTCTTACGTCAGGTTTGCCTTTTATAGCTGTTGTTTTTCCTCCTAGTCCTCGCTGTCTATTACAAGATCTAGCGGCAGGCTCAAACATGAGTGATTCTGGTGAGGAAATCCCAACGTCTAGCGAAGACTATCAGCTCTTCCCACGGAGATTATTTCTAGGATACAACTATGAACCAGCTGTTATGTCAGCATCCAGTCCCTCATTACCACCAGGGTATAGGTACTTGGGTCAGATCATTTCCGCTGCAGCCTCGATGGGAGTATCAGCTCCTTCTCCGAGGCCGGCTACTCCTTCACCGGGGGTGTCTCCTCACACACCCATCACTTCTGTACCCGTTCGACCCACTGTTTATGTGGCCGCATCTGCACCCGTTGCCATGACACCCTCCACAAGGGCTATGCCACCTCCTGAAGACGTTTATTTAGCGACTGTTATGCCGGAGAACATTTCTCCGGAGGAGTATCGGTTGTCCCTACAACAGCCAAACCCCGAGGTTGGACCATCCTCCCAAGATCCCAGCCGCTCTTTTTTTTCGCACTATGCACAGGATGGTACACCCGTGTATGCTTTTCTAGGTCAGTATGATGAGCACGGGGACATTTTACGTCTACCCGCTCCTGAGGCTCACCTCCATGGTCAAGGTTTACCTTATAACCAGGGTAATAACCCGCAAGGGCAACCTTTCCAAGGCCAACCTTCGGGCCAACCTAGCTATCCTTATGACCCACAAGGGCAACCCATACAAGGCTATCTCGCGAGCCAGCAAGGGCCATCGTACGGTCCACAAGGACACTATTACAGCCCTTCCGGTGAGCCTGTCTAGCCTCAGCCGGGGTACCAATTGGGACCGGTCTATGGTCCTGGGGGGCATATCCAGCCTTCTCAGCATATGCAACCACAGTATCCTATTGTTTCTAACGTCGCATATCAACCGGGACCATCCTATGGTTCTGCTCCAAGTCAAACTGGTTACCAGCCATCACCTGGCCCTATTCCTCCACCAGGCCAAACCCATCAGTGTCAACTTGGTGTTCTTGCCTCCCGAGCCAGCAAGCCCCGCTCAGAAAGCCACAACACAGGGCTCCTTTACGGCAGAGTCCAGCACACGCTTGACACGGCTTTGTTTATGTGGGGTGACACATTCACTCGGGTCCACAGTCCATCAGTGTCAACTTTGTTCACTGGAGCAGCTAGTTCATTCATTAACCACTGCCCAACGGTCGATTTATTCAATCACATGACCAAATCAACGGTACACGCCCTAGTTATCGAGCTCACTTGGGTTTCCACTTATCGACGGTCGACTCATCCTCGGGCGGTTATTATCCTGTGGTCAATCTCGGCGAATTATAACCCGACCAGGAGTTCTCAATATTATCCTCATCCACGGTTCTACCTATGCTCTGACGGCCAAATCCAAATACTTTTGCTTACAGTAAGTAAAACATATAATTGGGGTACGGCCACTCTGGTTATCAAGCCCCACACACTGGTTACCAGCAGCCAAATCAGTCTGGTTATACGACCTACACCCCATACAATTAGAATCCTATGGGACAGAACCCATGGGGGCAAAGATATTCCCAACCAGCGTGGAGTACAGGTACCGGTCCTCATCCTGGGCCTGGCATGCCGATCAATCCGCCATTGCCGTTCCTGGCCACCTTGGAGTTGCCGGATGTTTCAAAACTGACCAATGATCCAATTTTACATAATCCTTATTGGCCTCCGGTTCCTACCAAGATACCAGGTGATTGCCCCAAGTTTGAGGGTAAAGCTGGGGAGGACCCCCAAGCGCATGTGATGACGTATCATCTTTGGTGTTCATCTAACTCTTGGGTCGATGATTCAATTCGTCTGCGCCTCTTCCAGCGCACTTTGACTGGAGCTGCTGCTAAGTGGTACATCGAGTTATCCCATGGCATCTTCCAAGATTTCAATTCCTTAGCCATGGCTTTTCTGACGCACTTTCAGTTACCGATTCGTTATGAAGCCGGGACGCACCTCCTGACTTCTCTGAAGTAGGATAAAGCCACTCACATTTCTGATCACATTCATGAGTGGCGGCGCCGTCGTAGACTGATCAAGTTTCATATACCTGATCAGATACTAACTCACTGGTTCACCACCTCCTTCGTGAACAAAATCGCCCAAGATATTGCGATGGGAGCGTGTGTGACGGAAGAACAAGCCATTGCGCGTGCCCAATATCTGGATCTTGTATATTCTCAGTCCGGCACGCTTTATGATATCTTGCCTGATGCTCCACGGTCCGGAACCTCTAAGGCTCCACCTACCCCTGCAGTGGATGGTGTCATTGGTTCCGTGTCTCAGAATTCGAAGAAATCTTCGAATGGGAAGCAGAAGTCTAATTCTTCCAACAATACTCCTGCTCATGCCGCCCCATCAGATTCTGGAAAAACCGCGGAGGTGAACGCCGTTCAGGCCAATCCTACGGAGAAAGCCTCCAAAGGGAAAAAGAAGGGCAAAGGTAAATCCAAATCCGACGCCCCAAGGCCAGAATCCAAATCTCGTACTGAGGATGGTTCTCAACGTAAACCGAAGTACCCCTGCCTCATTTGTGAAGGAGACCATTATACTAAGGATTGTCTGCGACGATCCGAAGTTAGTCAACTTCTCAAAGGCTCCAAAAGGACTCTGGCAGTGCTAAAAGAGCCATTCTCGTCTCAGCAGACCCAGATGGTTGAACAACCATCACCATCTGCACCATTTGGGTCCCAAGTTTTTATGATGAATGGTGCTGCACCTATCTCTATCGCTACGCGTTCGAAGGATTACAACGAATCGCAACAGGCACCCAGGAAGGCAGTTGCGGATGGACCACCTCCCCCACCTGTCTCCGGTTCGTTGGAAATCGAGAAGCCTACTCCTGAACCTGTTGTGAAGCCACCTTCTAAAGGTGTTCTTCGAAGATCTTCTTATAATCCGAATGCTCGTGCCGCTCAACACTACAGTATTGTTGAGGATTTGGCACAAGCGCCTTCTGCTATGTCTGCACTAGAAGTTCTTCAAAGTTGTCCTTCGCAATGGAAGGCTTTACTGTCTGCAATCGGTGGCATCGATCCCGCCGATTCGAGTCTTCTCACCTTCGATTTAGAGAATTTCACTCCCCGACTTCCACATCAAATCGCTCTTGTTATTCAAGTCGGGATTAACGGTCTTAACATCCATAGGGCCGTCGTGGATGAAGGTGCCTCTACCTGTGTTATGTCATCCGCTTGCTGGAAGGCCATTAGCTCTCTGGCCCTTTCGTCCTCTCCCAATGCCCTAGAGGCATTTGATGGTCGGGAATCTAAACCCCTGGGTGTTCTCGAGAGTTTAGCGATCACTTTACAGGGGAAGACTATCAACGTAGAAGTAGAGGTGGTTGACGCCAGGCTCAACTACAATATACTTCTTGGCCGCAGCTGGACTCATGCCATGCTCTGCGTGCCATCCACCGTCTTTTGAATTCTTAAGTTCCCTCACGAGGGAAAAATCGTAACGGTGGATCAGTTGTCCTTCTTCACCTCCACCTCCGAGAACAACGTTCCATACGTGGATCAAATTCTGAATCCCCCTGACAGTATAGGACCCGGTCTCTTCAAAGACCCCGTCCTTATGGGTATTTTTCCCGCACCACCACCGCACACCGCTCAAGTTAACATGATTTCCAGGTCTGATGACCCCTGGCTCATCCCTACGCCTGAGCAGGTGTTTGAGTTCGGAGAATCAATGCCCTTGACTCCAGTAGAGATCAACTACTGTGAAATTGTTGCCGCATATGATCCTCCACCTCCTCAGCATGCTCCTTTGAGCATGGCTCTAGATGTCTACTCTCAATTCCTCTGGCTTGGTCAGGCCGATTCGCCTGATCCTCTCAAAGAGACTTTTCCTTCTGATGAAGCCATTGTTGAAACAATGTCTCTTGAGGAGCTGCCTTGGAGCGATGGGCATCATCGTTCCTCGTTCATGCCTAGCTTGGGGGCAATGTCGGATTGTCTAGAGCGTTATGCATCTCAGGTTCCTACTCCTCCTCTCCAAACGCCCATCTTGACACACGAGGTTTTTTCGGAGGGAAACCTAAGTAATATCACTCAAACCATCCCGATCAACATCTCCGTTAAACCGGGGATCGTTGAGAATATACACGTGGGAGTGACTTGTTCTCCGGATGAGATTCAAGTCTATACTGATCTTTTTAAAGAATTCAGAGATGTGTTCGCCTGGTCCTACGAGGAAATGTCAGGGATTGATCCCAGTATCGTGGTGCATGAGATTCCAACCTACCCTGGTGCAAAGCCCGTGCACCAACGCTTACACCCCATGCATCCTTGGAAAGCCGCTGCAATTAAGGCAGAAGTTGAAAAAATTCTGAACGCGGGCTTTATTTATCCCATCCCCCTCACAGAATGGGTTTCCAACATTGTCCCCATCGATAAAAATCAGGGTACTATTAGGGTATGTGTTGATTACCGCGACATCAATCGCGCCTGTCCGAAGGATAATTATCCCACTCCGTTCATAGACCAAATTATCGACGAATGTGCCAGAAGTGAGATTTATTCCTTGATGGATGGTTTCTCAGGGTATAATCAGATCAATATTGCACCTGAGGATCAACACAAGACTACATTCATCTGTCCGTGGGGTACTTTCGCGTATAAAAAGCTCCTGTTCGGCTTGAAAAACGCTGGAGCCACTTTTCAGCATGTGATGTCTTATGCTTTCCATGACATTCACCATATCATTCAGCCTTATCTGGACGACTTTCCAGCTCATTCTGCTAGGCGAGAGGACCACCCTGAACACCTTCGCCAAATTTTCCTTCGTTGTAGGCGCTACAATATTAGGCTTAATCCTCATAAGTGCGTCTTTTGCGTAGATTCTGGCCGTCTTTTGGGATTCATTTTCTCCAAAGACGGAATTCGCCTTGACCCTTTAAAAGTCGAGGCTATCATCAACCTCCCATCACCCTCCTCGTTATACCAATTACAGAGTCTGTAGGGAAAAGCAAACTTCCTTCGACGCTTTATCCCGAACTACGCGGAGGTGGCTAAAGGATTCACACGCCTATTAAAGTAGAACGTTCCCTTCCATTGGGACGAAATTTCTAAAGAATCCTTTGAGAAGCTAAAGACGTTACTTGTTAATGCTCCTTTGCTTCGTCCTCCTGATTATCACCGCGATTTCACTTTATACCTCGTTGTCGCGTTTAGCACCATAGCTATGGTTCTGGTGCAGGATGATGATGATGGTAATGAACATGTTTTTTATTATCTATCACAAAACCTTCTCGATACAGAAATGCGTTATGCTCACGTCGAGAAGTTGGCGTTAGCTGCAGTACACGCTGTGCAGCGCTTTCGCCACTACATCCTGTTGTGTACGATAACAGTGGTTTCATATTGCAACCCCATGACATATATTCTCTCTCGACAATTACTGGGGGGTAAATACTCCAAATGGATCATTATCCTGCAGGAGGTAGACTTAGAATTCACTACTTCTAAGTCAACCAAATCACTTGTCTTCGCGGATCTTATATGCTCACTCCCGACAGACTCCACTCCTTCACACTCCGAGGATCATATCCCAGACGAAACTCTTTTCCTTATCAGTACTCGCGACCCTTGGTACGGCGACATAATTGTGTATCTTCAGACCTCCACATTTTGGTCTGATTTGACTAAAGATGCCCGACGTCGGATTCGGCATCAGTCCCAACCCTACCACATCGTAGGTGATACCTTATACCGCGTTGGAGTAGATTCGATGCTCCGTCAGTGCCTAACCTTGGAAGAGGCTGAAATCACTGCCATAGTGGCGCCTGTGGTGGACATATGTCCGGATATGCCACTGCCCAGAAAATTCTGCGAGTAGGTTACTTCTGGCCGTCAATATTCAAAGATTGTATCGTTGCATTCCGTAAATGTCACGCGTGCCAGGTGTTTCAGCGCAAGATGCGCGCGCCGCCTCTCCCTTTGCATCTTGTTATTACCATCGACCCTTTTGCGAAATTGGGCGTGGACTTTATGACGTGTAACCCTCACTCGGCTGGGGGGCATGCGTATATAATTGTCGTTGTCAACTACTTCACCAAGTGGGCCGAAGCGATGCCTACACTAGCTGCCGACGGTAAGACAACTGCCCAATTCATATTCAACCACATCATTGCATGTTTCGAGGTCCCGTAGGCCATCGTTACCGACCATGGTACTCATTTCCGAGATTATATGATGGCTGAGCTGACTTCAAGATTGGGCTTGCGCCACGACAGCTCAACGCCATATTACCCTCAGGCAAATGGCCAGGTTGAAGCAGTGAACAAGGTTCTGGTCACTATGCTTCAACGAATAGTTGGTATTCACAAATCTAATTGGCACCTCAAACTGTTCTCAGCTCTATGGGCATACCGGACGTCTGCAAAGAGTGCAACTGGATTCACACCATTTCAATTGGTGTATGGTCTGGAAGCAACTCTTCCGGTTGAATGCGAGATTCCTTCGTTGAAATTAGCTGTAGAACTTCTACCCGACACTTCTGCTGAGGAAGAGCGTCTTTTGTATCTGGAACGGTTAGATGAAAACCGCCGCTTGGCTGCTTTAGTCATTGAAGCACAAAAGAAGCGGGTCAAAGCTCACTTCGATCAATCAGTTTCTCCTCGTTCCTTTGTCGAAGGGGACCTCGTCCTCCTGTACGATCAAGCACATGACAAGCTTGGGGCTGGTAAGTTCCAACCTATGTGGCATGGGCCCTACATAGTAAAATGCGTTTTGAAGAATGGGGCTTATGAGCTTATAGATTATGAAGGAGTTCCGCTGGCGCAGCCCAGGAATGGGCTGTACCTGAAAAAATACTACGCTTAAAGTCATTTTTGGTGTGGTGTGTGTACATAAGTGTGTGTTTTTTCATTTGTGTGCATGTGTGGTGTGGTGTGCGATGTAAACATATTTCTGCTGATCGGGTCTTCCTGATTGTGCAGATGTCCATTCATCCGTTTGTTGGTTTCGCGGATGGTGCCTCCCGCAGTACCAGGAATCTGTCTTCGGCAGCCTGGGTAATCTACGATCCTGCTGGTGAGTTGGTCAACCTGCAAGGTGTGTGTCTGGGACGTACTACAAATAACATCGCGGAATATAGTGCTGTATTAGAATTATTAACTGAGGCTGTAAACCTTGGTATCCGTGAATTACTTGTGTATCTAGACTCACAACTTGTAGTATTACAGCTTAATGGTCATTATTCAGTAAGAAACCCATCCATTTTACGTCTGTATCTGCGTGTTCGTTTACTGGAGAGAAATTTTGACTATATTACATATCAACATATACCCAGGCATATGAATACGTTAACTGATGCAGTAGCTAATTTGGTGCTAGATAGACATTTGCGCAATTTGTAAATCATCATCACATGTAAAAGGAAAATCCATCCAGAAATAAATATGTATATATATAGATATCGAATGTTTGCGTAGTGTGCATCACATTAAAATCAAAAATATATATGTTCGTCTTAATACATCCGGAGACGATATGTCTCTCAAAAAATATGCATGATAAAATACCTAGGAGTCTAATCTGCATGGTGCTCACGATAACAAGTGACTGCACGCACTAAGCGTCTCAGAAGTCGGTGGAGGCGATTAGGCACTCCCACCGTATGTGTCTAGTACGCCATCGGTACATCTGCCAGCCGGGTGTAGTCTGGGATCCCTCGGGCGATACCCTCAAGATTCTGGATCAACTCCCCCCCCTCTGCACCCTCTGCATGAGGATCAGGTGCGGGAAGAGTCCTCCGTGCGATAGGAGACATACCAGCTGGTCTCTCTGGGCCCACGTCTGCATACATATAAAACTTGTGTCAGGATGGACATGTATTAACAAAAAAAACATAAAAAACATAAAAATAAAAAAGAGAAGAGGTCATACCCAACTCCTCGTCCCAATCATCTCCCTCCGGCAATGGAAGATCTGGGTCTCCAGTGAAATCGGTTCCTGCATATGGCCAGTCTTCCACTACGATCAACTGACGCCGCAACCACCCAAAAAACTCCGACCTCCAGGACATCTGTTGGCCTCCTCCAGCTTTGGGCATCAGTGCTGCTCAGCGAGCCATTCTTGGCTCTCGTGGAATCGGCTCAGCTACTATGGCCCCTTGGCCCTGGAAGATTGGTAATCGTTCCAGAATGAACGATACCAGGATGGATCCGTAGCCAAACTGTTTCAGTTTGGCCTGCTTGCACTTCGTGAGCTGTCTCTTGATATTTATTGTCACGGCTGTAGCCCAGTCGAACAATAGGGGACCCATGCACTCTGAGGCCAGTAGGAGTTGGGCCTTTGTTGCCTCGTGCGGTGCCTGCGATCCCGCAACCCGCGTGGTGGTATGAAGCACTACTCTGAGTGCTAGATCAGGAATACTATGGATGTCCACCTTTCCACTTCCTAATCCCAGTCGTGCCCCTGGGCACACTCGTGCCATCACTTGCTCCATCTTCTCACCAGATGGTCTGTTCCCTATCAATATGGGCACCGGACCTCTACACGATAATCCGGTTATGAAGTATATGTCATAACCCTCGAGTTCTAATACCTGGTCCCGTAACTTGAACACTTGTTCCTATTCGTCCCATATGCTGATCAGGTACTGTAGAAGCTCAGGCTGAGCTCGTAAACAAGGTGTCAGGAAGAACTTTTTAAGCCCGCAGTTCTTGAGGGCATTCATGCAAGTTTCATTCTCCATGGCCTGTTCATCCTCTTCACCGTTCTCCCTCTCTTTCCACTCAATGAGCATTTTAATCGGTTGCCTGCATTGACATGGTCAAAAAACTTCAATTAGACCTCTGCTATCCTTGAAAATTCATGCAATTTATTCATTATGTGGAAATTTCAAGTGGAAAATTGTATTGCGCCGCTGGTGCGACTGTTTTCCCAACAGTCGCGCCAGTTGGTGCGGGCCCTTTGGAAATAAAATTCCATTGGCGCGGGTCCGTGCCGGATACCCGTGCCAATGGGCGGAGCCCTAAAAAATTCAAAAATTCCTCATAAGAAGTCTAATATACAATGAAAATCTATGAAAAATGGATTGAAATGGAGTACAAAGAAGCGCCTCTTACCTGGAATTGACGGGAATCTGAATGGTAGCCCGTATCGGTCGCAATCGTTGTCAGAAGTTCGCATACAAAATGGACCACTACTGCTCTTCGGTGAGGTAAATAGTAAAAAGTAATTTTATTTTTACCATTTGACATATTTATAACTTTTTGAACTCAAAATAGTTATTTTTATGAATATTTTAATATATTTGTGTCAAAAATGGGTTTTACACTTTCTTTTTTTGCAGCAACAGGTCTTTTACGCAACTTAAACGGTGAAACGAGTTGTATTTTATACTTTTTCGGACTCGGTAAATACACGAAAAAGTCACTCTGGAGTCATCTTTCAGCTCTTTTCTGACTCTCTAAACATGAAAATATTGTCGAGGCCCTTGTCGTTTCGATCTCGTTAAAGTGGACACGAATCGACATCTACCCAGTATACGTTTACCCCTTTTTCGGGTTGGGATGGATTATTTACGAAAAAGGAATACCCTAGCCTATCGCGACTAGGAGGTTTTCTCGGATATTGTTTTCTACCTTTTCGGGTCCGAGGAACTATTTACGAAAAGGGACCGCTGGAGTTTACTTTTCTGCTGTCTTTTCAAACTCTCTAAATATGAAAAGACGCCGAGTTCTTCCTTTGTCAGACTCGTTAAACCCTGATGACATCGGATTCAGTCGAAATGACGTTATTCGAGTTTCTCCTTCCTAGGGCTCGTTAAATGTACTAGGATGGATTCGCCCAAAGGGCGGACTTATATTACAAGCATATGTTATCCCCTTCAAGCTTGTTATCAAAAATAATTGGGGTACTCACCAGAAATGGTGGGGGAAAATGGAACCAGCATCATTGTCGTGTCGACAGTATGTCGCTCTTGAACATGGCACTTGTCTGCATTCGTGTCGGGTTGGGGACATCTCATCTCATTCTTCACTTGCCTCCATGGGTTTGGATAATCCCTTTTGACCTCTCATCTGCTCGTTGCCTCGTCACCATGACCTCTGATCCATTGATGTCAAATACTGCCAAATCCACTATTGTGCCATTATATGTTCAAGAGAAGTTGACCTCTGCAAAGTATCAACCTTCCTCTGATTCTCATATGATCCTGATTCACAAAAAACATCATGTTCCTCTGTCTCGTGTCGATGATGTGGGAAACATTATGGCCCACCTTCGATCAAGGTCACTTCTTGTCGACTTCAGCTCATTATCCAGGAAGCTGATCTAGAGACTCCCTTATGGTACCTTGGAGCCTGCATGCCTCAATGGCAGGTTCGTCGCATTCGACGTGAGGTTTTCATCATTGGCCTCCGATCGAGTGATTCTGCGGGTGTTCAACGCCAACTCATTGATTCACACGCCGTAGATTGTACCTGTAGTACCTTGAGGGCCATTGTCATTATTGGTGGTTCCTCTCGCATCTGTTAACAACTTTCATCATTGGCTGGTAATCAGACGATGTTCTTGCATGTTCGACTTCAGCTCACATATTCGCATGCTTGAACTTGTACTTTGTTCGGGTTGAGATGGAGCGCAAGACCCTGGATTGTGTCTGTTGTAATCCAGGCTGCGATATTGTGGATTATTATGATTATTTACATGACTCACTGATTGGATGGCTGCGACCATACCTGAGTCTATTTGTCGATCTTCACTGGATGGCTGCGTCCATGCCTTGGATCTAGATTATTGTACACTCTGTTATGGATGGCTGCGCCCATACCACGCATATATATCATGTATCTGAGACATCAGTTGTACTTCGCTCCGCAGGTTTTCCGATGGCAGTGTTTTCAGTCGGCATGTTCTCGTAAAGCATTTCACCCCTCTCTCTCTCTCGGGCCTCATGCTTTAGGGGGCATCTGTTACACAACAATTTTTCACTGTCCCTACAATCCCCATCCCGCACATTGGAGGGCTCATTCCGTGACCTGTGAGCAGAGACAAGACTTGAAAATACTTTCATTGCATCCCTCTGAAGATGAGCTTTCATTGCCCTGAAAACATCTCCCTGCAAAAAACCCTAAAAATAGCTCTTTTTCCATTGGCGCGGTTCCACAGTTCAGCCCTCGCGCCAAGGGGGAAAATCCTCCAAAGAGGGTGCGCCAATTGGCGCTCTGTCATAGAGCCGCACCCGCGCCAACCATATTAAGAGGTGTTTTTTAAAAATAAAAGGCGGAAGTTTCGTCCTAACAAATTCCTGGACTGATATCTATCTTGATTTGGGAGGTTTGGCTACGGATTTCCATAGAGAGGAAGTGGTTTGCCACCTCTCATGGAAGCTTCCTTGATGATAGGGCCAATCCCATAATTATAGGGGATCCCAACTCCCCTTCCTCCTTCTATAAAGCTTGCTCATATCCTTTGCAAGCTAGTTCCCAAGAGCTTTCATATCCTTATGCTGCAAGAGCCTTCTTGATTCCCTTAAGGCCAAATCCAAGCAAGGAGACTATTGTCAAGTATCTGGAGAGAGAGGCTTGTCCCATCCTTGATAGGCTTTATCGAGACATGTTTTGCTGACGACCCGCCAAAGGAGAGTGCTGCGTCGAAGCTATGGTTGTATTCTTCTTTTGACTCATTAATGATAAGCGACTATTGGTTATGGTTCCACTCTTGTTCTTGATTATGTTCATGAGTTATGTCCTCTTCGACTGACATATAGTTGTATATACTGGATTTTATGCTTGCGTTTGTGTTGTTTCTTGCATGTACAGGTGTCCGACCACGGAGATCGTAAGGATTGTGATCTGCCAGGGCAAAGGAACGGGAGCACCGCCTCTTCTACAAACAATAGCGTTGGATTCCAGGTAAGCCCTCCTCACAAGTCAGTTTATTTACGATTAGGAACCTGCACTGTAGCGTGTTTGATTGTTGCTAGACCCGATCTGGGCTAGTAGGGATCGCCTCTATCCGCAGAGGGGATTTACCTCCTCAACAGGTGTACAGACCTCTTTCCATTTGACTCGCACCCATTTGTTTTTGTCTTTGGTTCCCCCCCAAAGGAAGGTTCTTTGTAAATTGCGCATAGCTTTAAGGACCCATTTTGGTGCCGCTAGAATAGAAAAGAAGTAAATGGGTAGGGAATAAAGAACAACTTTGATGAGAACCAAACGTCCAACTATGTTGATGGAGCGGTGGCTCCAGTTGGACAATTTGGTCTCCATTCTGTCCAACAACTCTCTCCAGGAGGTATGTTTGATGGCTGAGTCTGTGAGAGGAGCTCCCAGGTATTTGGATGATAGAGAAGCTATGGTGAAGCCCATGATGCATGCTATGTTGTGCTAGGTGATAATGGGCGTATTAAAAAAGAAGATTTGAGATTTTTCAGGGTTGACAACAGTTCCAGAGGCTTCAGAGAAATAGTCAAGCAAGGTTTTAAGGGTGCAAGCTTCCTGAACAGAGGGGTGCCCCATTATCATATTATCATCCAAAAATTTATGGTGGGAAATGGGGGGGAGATTGCGTAGAGGAATTCCTTAAAGGTTTTGCAAATGGATGGAGCTCTTTATTAGATAGCCTAGACCCTCTGCCATAAGAACAAAGAGAAAGGCCGAAAGAGGGTCTCCTTGGCTTATACCTCTAGAGGGGTTGAAAGCTGCCAAATAAATGTCATTGAACATAATGGAGATAAAGGGGGAGGATATCAGGCTCATGATCCATCAGACCCAAGTGTGGCTGAAGCCAAAGGCATGGAGGATTTGCTTTATATAGTTCCAGCTGAGCTTGTCAAAAGCCTTGGATAGATAAATTTTGAGGAGCATGCCTGATTTTTTGGAGGTTTTTAAGGAGTGTATGACCTTACAGGTTAGGATGATTCCATCAAGGATTTTCCTTCCCTCAAAATTAACCCGTTTTCTCCGGAGAAATGAACATGGGAAGAATCTTCTTCAATATATTAGCTATAACCTTGGAAATGATTTTGTAAATTACATTGTAGTGTGCTATGGGTTTGTACTTACTTGGAGAAGCAACATTGTCTTCCTTTGGGATGAGAGTGAGGAAGGTAGCATTGAGAGCTAGTAGAATCCAGTGGGTGGTGCATGATTCCTTTACTATTCCCCAAACATCCTCTTTGATAATGTCCCAGAAGAAGTGAAGGAAGATGGTGGTGAATCCGTCCGGGCCAGGGGCTTTCCCTTCCTTTAGTTGGAAAAACGCTTGTTCAACCTCTGCCAATGATGTGGCTTTGAGAAACATCCTATTATGATCCTCATTGACCAGTTTGGGGATGTGTTGTGTGATTTGTCCTATGGCCTCTTGCCGATGGATATTGGGTTCTTAAAGGATGTTCTTGAAGTGATTGCACAACTCCTCAGTGATATCCTCTTTTTTTTCCATACACTCCCCATTCTAGTTTTTTAGGACTGTGATTCTGTTGTGCATCCTGTGCTGGATGGTGGAACGATGAAAATATTTTTTGCTTCTTTCTCCATCTTTAATCTAGCATATCCAGGATTTTTGTTTCCATGGGATCTCTTCTTGGCTTCTTCTCTCTTCCAGCTGAGTTATTAGGGATTTTTCCTTGTTCTCTGAGTTTGTTGATCATCCTTCTGATATGATTTTTTGTTGGATCTGCTTCATTTTTTCTTCCATATATCTTTGATCTTTGAAGATGTTACCGAAGGTGGTATTGTTCCACAACTTCAGTTTCCCCTTGAGCATCTTCAATTTCTGTTGGAACTGATACATATTTGTGCCCAGGGGTGGTGTGAGGGAGGTCCACCAAACTGAGACAAGGTCTTTGAACCCTGGATGTTTGAGCCAACAATGTTCAAAGAGGAAAGGTTTAGGGGTGGCCATACCCGGTCTTAGCCATTGGATTTGTATCAGCAAGTGGTCTGAGCCAGAGGTCGGGATGATGGTGGCTACGAGCTCTTCTCCTAGGTGAATGAAGTCTTCCATGATAAGGAAATGATCTAGACTAGAATCAATTTGATGAGATCCACCTCTTCTATTATTCCAATGAAGATGTAGTTGGATGTTTTAATATCTATGATGTGATTGTCGTGGATGAAGTTCTTGAACCTGGTGCTGTCCATATCGAGGTGAGGCCTTCCTCCTTTTTTTTCCTGAAGGTTGGTTATCATGTTGAAGTCTTCTCCAATCAGCCAAAGAGGGTAAGTACACTAGTTTTTTAGATTTGCAATGTTGTCAAGAAGCTCATTTTTTTGCTGGAGAGGCTGGGGGAAGTATACATTCATGAGATGTCCATGGATTTTGGTTCCAATCAAATGAAAGGAAGCTTGAATGAAGTGTTGATTGGCTAGACAATTCTATAGGGTAATAATATGGGGATTCCAAATTATTGCAAGGCCTCCCGAAGCCCCATTAGCATCCACTGCTAGGGTATTTCTTCCTTTCCAGAGTATTTTGAAAATTGTGTCCAGAGTGGAGTTGGAGAATTTTGTTTTTTGCATGAAGAATATTACGGGGTGTTTCTCAATAATTATTTTTTTGATTAACTTGTGCTTGGAGGGACTGTTAATCCCTCTGATATTTCATGAGATGATATTCATTGAGGGGGGTTGGGGATTACAGAGTAGAACCTAGTTAACTTGGGGAATCTCCTTGATTCTACTAGCTCCTTACCCGTGCTGACCATTTGCTACAGATATATTTTTCTTCCTCCTTTTTGGGATTCTTTCAGAATGAATTTGGTATTCAGGAGCGTACCTCCTTGAATGCCAAGAGAAGGAATTTGTTGAGCTCTAGTGAGGACTTCCTCCAACTTTTGGATCTACTATTTTCAGAGAGATTGAAAGAAAGTATTTCCTCTTGCATGCTTCTTCTAACCCCATGAGATCAAGGTCCCCATAGTCAGTGCTCTCCGGTTCTTCCTCCATTGCTTCTAGGATTGAGTCCAGTGTTGCAAATTTACCTTTATTTTCTAAGTTCTCTCCTGTATGTGTAGAGATCTGGGGGATCAAAAAGGCTTCCAGTTGGATCTTGGTTTGTTGAGTCTTTGAGGTCTAGGGATTCTCTTGCGAAGATCGCCCTGAATCTCTTGGAGGTTCATTCTCATTCTCATTCAGTTGAGTTAGGGCTTCGAAGCTATTGCTTGATGTTGAGCTCTTTTATTTTGGTTCATGTTTGACTTCCTGGTGTGCTTTTTCCTTCCAGCGACTTTCTTGAACCCCTTGGTATCTTGGTCTGTTGAATCATTGTTCGGTGCAACTTTTTGATTTAGGGGGCAATCTCTGAATATGTGTTTGTGTTGGTGACACTTCCGACATCTAGTAAAAGGTACATGTTCATAATCTATTATTTGAATCCATTCATAATCATCATGAAGTAGGCTTACCTCATCAGGAAGCGACTTTGCAATGTTCATGTAGAGACAGATCCTTACATAGGCTGCATGTCTGTTGATCTTTGTCTCCTCCGCAGTTTTAATAAATTCTCCAAGAGAATTTCCTATGTCCCGAAGAGCTAACTCATCCTAGTAGTCCTAGGGAAGGGTGTAGAGCTTGACCTAGATGGGATCCCAAGTGAAATCTTGCTTATCTGGGTTGAAGCATTCTACCCAGTTGCACAGGTACAAACCCGCAAAGTTAAAGAAGTATGGCCCGCCATCCATGATCTGGTTTTTGTATTCTTTGCCTTACCAGCCAAGGGAAAATATTCCTCGTCATTAGTCTTGGATGAGGATACATCCCTAGTATTCCACCTGAATTCTTATTGTACCAAATCCAACCAAAGTCGCTCCCAATCTGGTAACTTTTCCCTCCCATTAACAAAATCCTGATAACTATGCCAACTCTTGGGAAGGCTTAGAAGTGCTAGGCTCACCAATTCATCATCTGCTACGGTCACACCAACACTTCCAAGATCATCTCGACATTGAGTGAACTTCTCCAAGTATGTTGGTACCATCTCGCCCTCCTCCTTCTTGATTTTCCCGAGCTTGTACTTCAGCGCCAACTTCCTTTGGTCGCTACTATTCTGAAACAGATCTCTCAAGGCCTTCCACATAGCATATGGAGTCAACTTTCCATGGAGACTCGAGACAATGTGATCTTGAACTCCCTCTAATAATATCTGCCTCGCCCTTGCTATCTTATTTTTCCAAGCATCAAGAAGAGCGGCGTTTGCTGCTGCGGGCTTGGGAATATCATTATCAATGAATTATTTCAACCTGTTGTCCTCCAAAACTACCTCCATTCTGTATTTCCATGTGATATAATTAGAACTTCCCTCAAGTGCATATTCCAATCTTAATCCATTGAAAGCCATCTTGTTCCACTTATCGCTCCAAAGAAAGTACCTACAAGTTTGAATATTTTTCAACACAAACTCAATTTCTTCTCCACTATTGTGATTCCTGCGCTCTAATACCATGCAGAAATCATAAAAATAATATCTATATCAATGGATTCAATCCGATCATGCGATATGCTAAAGAAAGATATTGAATCTTTCTACAAACTAACTACGGAAAATAAACATGATCACACAATCACACCAAGTAAAAAAAGAAGCAAATCAATCCACAACACAGATTTTTTTTCCCGGGGAAATATTATTGCTCAAAACCCCTCTATATCTATTGTATAATGAACCAAGGAATCATGAAACAATACAATGCACTCTTCTCACATGAGTCTGTTGCATTATCCTAACTGTCTTGCATTGATCTGGACAAAATTGGGCTAGTACTTAGCCAATTCTCAGCCTCTGATCAACCTACCTTTCTTATGCAATCCCTAGGAAATTAATCCTTACTAAATAGGATCATTAGCCTTCCTTGACTGCGCAATACATCATGGGAATCCTATGGTGTAGATAATTGTGCCTGGGCAATTTGCTATAAATACAGCTAATAGATAACTCTCGTTTAACCTCTGTCTCAACTAGGTCTTCATCATAACTGAAATGCATGCAACTATTAATAGTAAATCATCAGTCACTTGACAGATCACTACATGTGAAAAAAATCTGATTTAATTCACTTGACCTCTCACTAGTGCAACAATCAGTTACAACTAGTTAGACTAACTTTAACTCACCTAATTGAGTTAATTGATTTCTCATGCATTAAACTAATACACTAACTGCAACTTGGACTCTAAAACAAATAGAATCACTCTACATGCCTCACCAACCACCCTCAACCTCTATCACACTCAGTTAAATATTACAAGTGATTATGAGATAAGATTACAATTTATTGTCCAATTTATTTAAGGGATAAATAAATTTGACACATATTTCTTTCAATTTAATTAAGGAATAATTAAATAAAAAACCTCCATGGTAGCCATTTTCTAGATGTTGTTTCTGGATGCTAATTTCATTGTTTCTTGTTTCAAATTTCAACACTTGAAATTGATGATCAAATGGTCTCATCCTTGCTATTAGAGGAGATGAGATAGAAAAATATGGAAGCCGTCGTGAGGACAGAGGAAAATATGGAGAGACAAAATGGAAATGCCTTAATCTGAGTGAGGATGGCCCAAAAAAGTACTTAATTTTTACAATGATAATAAGATTTTTAACCAGAATATTCACTCCACTTTATATATACAATTAATGAAAATCTAAAGCCTTCATAAATCATTAATAACTTCAATTACAAATATATTAATTAATAAAATTCAGTCTTTTCAGTGATGAAGTATCACAATCATAAAAATATGATTAAGGCTATTATACATCCAGAATGTCGAAATATTTTTCTAACTCAAAAATACTACCCAATACCTAAATACCTCCAAATGGTCACATGATCAATGTCAAACAAATCTTTAAAAATAGATTATTTATTAAATAAATTATCTATTTAAATGATATGCTCGATCTCTTGTTTGACTTTGACTTCACACAGTCAACACGGCTCCACAGACCATGCTCCAGAAACGCTGCACGGCGAAGGCTTCTCTCCTTGACCAACGTTGTTCCTCACGCAAATACGCATCTCTGGCCGAAGTCACCTGGAGAAGGACGCAGCACGTTTCTCTTCGTAGCTGGGTACCACAAACCCGTCACAAAATCACTTATACTCCTTTTGCCGATAAATACTTATCACCCTCACACATTAGAAACGTGGACCAAGGCGTCAAAATCATCACTTATCACCCCTCGGCCACACTAGAAACCGTGACTGAGGGGCATCTAAGCTGTTCAAATTCACTTATCACTGAGGGGCATCTAAACCGTCAAAATCACCCGGGGATTGCACCCAGCCTCGGCCACACCAATGTTTATCATGGCCGGATTTTTTTCCCAAGGAGGAATTGGAACCAGTGACCTTTTCATCACGATTGTTTTAAGAGCACACTCTTCACCGTCGAACCAAACCCCCGTGGGCCATGTTCACAATTGTCTTCAGAGCACACTCTTCACCGTCCAATCAAACCTCGTGGGTCATATTCGAATATCCTGTTATATTATGTTATCTAAACATTTTAGTTTAGTGAAATTACATTAAAAATAAAAAATAAATTAATAATTAAAGTAGCTTAAATCTATTTAGTTTTTTGATCTATCAAGTCCCTAAAGAAATTAGATCTTTAGATGTTCAAATTTCTTCTCAAATTTTACATTAAAAAAATTAGAGAGATTCGATCTTCCCAAAACTTCATAGATCCATAATTAAAAATGAATCTAATTTGATTTTAATTTAGTTAGATATTTATAAAATATTTATTGATTTTACACACTGTTTAAAAAGTATTTGTATTGATCTTATTTTAAAACATATGGATGTTTAGAGAATATTTATTAACTTTATTTTAACACAATATGTAAATATAGACAATAGGGAAGCATATGATCCTTCACCAATTTCTTAAATATGGTTTGGTCGTAAGAGTGTTTGTGGTATGGTTTTTTTCAAAGTTGGGAAGTTTGTAATTAGAAGTGTGATTTGAATCTAAGGTTGGAATATAAAAATTCAACTTTAATTTGGTAAATTTCTTAAATATGGGTTTCTTATAAGATCTTGTGTGTATGGTTTTTTTCAAGTTTGAAAGTTTGTTAAAAGAAGTGTGTTATGATTTGGAATGGGAAGTAAATTGTTGAAATTAAAATTAATATTCAAAATTTATTTGTTTAATTATGTGATGAGATTGAATTATAAGAATTTAATTTAAATTTAAAATTTGATAGGAAAAATTATTTTAAATGAGAGTTTTTTTTTTAATATATATATTTATAAGTTTTGTGAGTTTAGAATATTATAGGTTTATTTTTATTTATTTGTTTTATTTTTTATTCAATTATGTAAGTGGTAGATGGAGACTTGTAATATCTATTTTTATTACTTCTTATATTTTGTAATGATGCCGATGGATATTGGTGGCCGTCCGTCTATTCCACTTGGACCTCCAACATTGTTTCATTTCAGTTTCATGAGATGGTTATATTCCTACTAAATACTTCATGGTAAATTTCCCTGATCTATGTGTGTCGCCAAGTTGAAAGAAATGGTGGGAAGAGTTCTTTCTTATCATAGAGTTTTGGGTTAAAATCCTAGATCTTCATGAACATGAACTATTTCCTTATGGGTCTAGTTTTTTTTGTGCTATAAATGATTTGGGAGCTAGGTCACCTAGTGCCTCAATGTCTTGGGAAAAATTGGGAATGAAATCTCCTATTAATATGGGGAGGTCTCAGCCCACAGGTGAAGCTTAATTATGATGGTTTCATTATGAAGTATTGTGTAAACCATAAGATTCAACGTTCAAATCCCTTGTGGGCCAATCCAAATCTCTCTCTCTCTCTCTCTCTCTCTCTCTCTCTCTCTCTCTATATATATATATATATATATATATATATATATCATAATCTTGGGGACTGTAGAGGTTCCAACCTTAGGCCCACCTTTGGAGCGAGCGGTGAGTGACACGTGGCATACAGTAGGGGTATGACATGTTAGGAGAAATGAGAGCATGTGGCACATGTGAGGTGGTGTTTGGATGCTTATGACTGACATGGTTGTCAAGTTGGCATATCGACATGTCAACATATCAATATTTTGGGGAGGATATCCTCTTGGAGAACTCTAATATTCTGATATCCCAATATGCACTCATTTATGCGACCATGTGACAGACATGCTATATAGCACCATGTGGTTGTTTGTGATGTGTTGGAAGGATTATGAGGTGGATGACTAAGTGGGTCCCTGACATATCAATGGGTTTGTGGACCAAGCATTTCTGGATATTGGAATAATTAAAGGTTTTTGGCTATATCGGAGGTTTTTGGCTTGGATTAAGACAAAATGTATATCATTGAAAATCTCTTATTGAGGAAAAGATGATGGTGGCGTCGAAAATGTGAGTTTAGCTAATGAAATAAAGAGGATTTTTAGATAACCCCATCTTCATAATATATCATGTACGTTGGGTCTAGTCACTACCCACAACCCTAATAAGGCATTAGGGGGTTGTGTGGGTGATAAGAGGTTCCCTAATTTTCCTTTATGGTTGATTTTAAAGTTTAAACCATTGCATGAAAATATGTGTGTGTGTGTGTGAATTAAATTAAAATAATTTAGATTGATGATGATAAGTTTTTTCGTTCACATGTAAGTTGGACTTACAAGTTACTTTGGAGTTATGCTTTTGTTAACTAGCACTAGTATAACTTCTTATTGAAAGATTAAGTTGCCCACAAAAAATTGACTTTAGATTGAGTTAACCAACCTCTCCAAAAAAGACAAGATGAATTTGACTCAGAAGTACTTGAAAGACATAGAATTATGATTGAAACATGTCATAGATAAGATAACTAGCATAACCTATCATCAAAACACTTACTTCATGATACATATAACATTTCTAAAATTAAAAAATAAAATCATAACAATTAACTAAATTGTAACTTTATTTTAAGTTATTATTATTATTATTATTAATTATAAAGAGAATTAATATGAGTTAAATTTGTATACAATTAAAAAATCATGTAACAAGATTATTAACTATGGAGATTCACCCACACTTTACCATGAAGATTCTTAACCTATAAATAGGCTAGGCTTTGTTACAATGTCATGAGCCAATAGTATGACTTACTAATAGTACATGCCCAAAAACCATAACTAATGCTCATATGATTTTTTTTTAATCAATCAATTTAATTAAAATGGCATAAAACTCATAACTATTTTTGAGATAAATCTCAACCTTTGATCTTTGACTACTACTAAGAATATTCTAGAATATTATGTGGAGGTTGAGTCCTTACCATCCATCTAATAATTATGGATACTTAAATCAAAATTCTAGAAGCCCTATTCAAAAATAGACATGTCTATCAACGCAAGAATAGAATCAAACTTAACATAGAATTAACTTAACTCCACCACAATGACAAGTCAAGTTTTACATAGAAACTTACTTATGCTCAATAGTAGCATTGTTTGAATTTGAAGAGTTTTTGATAGATGGTGTGCTTTTTTTCTAATAATATTGGAACATATCAAAAATAAGATAAAGAAAGAGACTTAAACTCAAAACCCAATGAACTCAACTCTAAAATAGGGTTGGGATGAGTTTGAGCCAGGAACTTACTCAAAAGATGGTTTTTTTATAATTGAGACATCTCAATGATAAGATGGGTAAGCTATTTTGTTGGTGTTTGAACTCTTAAATGTTTCAAGATAAATCCACCTCACTTTGTTCCCCTCAACTTTAGTCTAGATGAGTTGTATCAATGAGTCTCAAATTAACTTTAAAGCACATATCATCATATAATATATGGCAAGCCTGGTGGATGCAGACTAAGCCATATGGAGAGGTGGAATCTCCATATTAATAAAAAAAAATAAAGAGAGAGGTTTTGAGTCAAGATAGATTAGCTCAATAAAAAATCCAAGTTGAATTCCCCAAAAAGTATTCCAAATATGTATTTTCAATTATGATTGAAATATAAGATAGAATTCAGACTCAATATAGAACCAAGTCAAGTTTAGTCTAGAAACGTATTCAAAGATGGTGTTTATTATGTCTAGAGGAGCTCTGTAGCCCATTATAGGGTAGTAGTGTGGGCATTAGATAGGATATGTTAGATGTGTATAGGGTAGATGTGTAGGCGTGAGATGTTAGATATTTTTTATATTTTAATTTTATTAATAAAATTATGAAAAAAATTCCCCAGATGCAGGTGATAGACATCACGATGAAGTGCATGCAAGGAGACAAATGGCTCCCATAAGCGAGCCACCTGCCTCACCTCCTCCCTCCCCCTCTGATGGGCCTCTAAATTAGACATAAAATAAGGCCAATCTAACCTTTCTTAAGCCCATCTACCTCCCTTACGTAAATGAAAAGATATATTAAAATCTCTCCTTCTGCACTTAATAATGTTTTCTTATGCTTCAATATTTTCTTAGGAAGGTTTAAAGTTAATTGCATATTTGCGCCTAATATTGGTTATTTTTGTAGAATATTGTGAGAATATTTGGTAGATTATGCAGATTTGGAGAAGGAGATGATTTAGGGACTTGCTCCCTGCCACTAGATGATCAAGATTGAAGAATAAATTAGCACAGTATCATATAATTATGGAGAAATCTTGGAGAAATTCAAGGGGGTTTTCCACCCTCCTTAACTACAAAGGCAGTCGAAGGATCCTCATGAGATCCCCTCCAACAATTCGAATTCCAGAGGCATCCAAGCAACTAAAGATGAAGTGCACTCAATTTATGGTTTACTTGGAGTCAAGTGGACTCATTACCTATTTTCTAGGGAGTTGTTGGTAGACGCCCTTTAGTATAAATAAAGTTGATCAAGAGATAATGAGGGTTGATTCTTCAATTCCATTCTAGTCGTTTTCCATTCCATCTCACTTCCATTCCAGTCCATTAGATTCTAATTTCTGCTGTAAAGCCATTAGGCTCTGTTAAAATTTCTAACTATGTAACAGAAAATTATTTTTTATGAAATGAGTAGCGAAATGCCAATTTATTGATCTAGTTCCAAAGAGCTAGGCTCGTGGGTTAGGGCCCAATCGATGTGCCTTAGCTTCTCTGTTGTTTTCATTCATTTTTTCCTGTGATTTAGCTAGTTTTTCCTATGCCATTTAGTTAGATCTGCTTCTGATAGTTTCATTGCTGCTTCGTCTTTGCTTTTAGCTTGTTGTTATAGTTTTTCATCTACTTATGATTAATAGAATAGAGGATAAAACTCTAAAAGTTGTGGATCTAGACTTCCCTTCTCATCTCTGTCAATAGAGCTCGAGGAGGGTAAACCTTCCCACAGACCCAAAAATTGCTTTCTTTTGACTGTTTTATCACGCATTCTTTTCTTTTTTCCTGTGCATGAATCCACAGGTTTGTTTACAAGAGTTAATGTTAACACCCCAGAGCAGCTCTGTGGTGCATTTCCACTTCAATTTCCATATCTGTCTTTATGGTTGAACACTGCTTTTTACGCCTCCATTCCCCTCCTTTTCCTCTTGTTTAAATGTTGCACCCACCTTTTTATTCATAAAAATACTTAAACCATTCAGTCACCTTATTCCTTTGTTTTATTAGTCACGGCTTCCGCACCATTTTTAACTCAGAATGCTTGAAAAACCTTTGAAACTCGACCCCTACCTTTGCTCCTCGGTTCTCCCGCCTCAGTACATCGCAATCACACTTCGTAGAATTTTCCTTTTCCTTTAAACATCTACCACTCATCTTTACCGATTGCGATATTGCGATATCGCATATCACAATCGCAACATTTTCCCTTTCCCTTAAGACTTACCGCTCCAATTCCACGATATTGCGATTGTGATATCAACCCCACCTCCATTCGCCACATCGCAAATTGCTCATCGAACCTTTTCCCTTTTTCATTAACACTTACCACTTTTTTCTGTCGATTGCGATATTGTTATCACACTTCACCACTCTTCCCCATCACATTTTGCAAGACTTATCCTTTTTCTTTTAATACTTACTTCTCTTTCCGCCAATTGCAATATCACATTTCGCACGTCACCGCTTTTACCCCGTCACACTTCGCACTTCGCAGGGTTTACCTCATCGCATTTCGCACTTCGCTCCCGCTCCCGAATAACACTTCCGCTATCCCTTTAATCTTGTGATATTTCAATTTTGATATTGCACATCACAATGTTTTCCTCCATCGCATCTCTAGCATCGCACATTTCAAATTATTCCACTCCAAATCCTTTTTGTGCTATAATAAAGTTCTAATAAGGTTTTAACCCCGCTCTTTCCACTTCTAAGAATTTTTTCATGCGTTAAGCCCTTCATTGACCTCTTTAGCCCTTTTCCTCCCTCCAAGATGCAAATCAACACCTTTTAAAGTTTAGCTAGATTATGAATAGCTACATGGATAGAAGCATAGCGGATAGAAGCATGATAGATAGAGTAGGATGTGCTTAGCCAAGTTAAGTGTGGTTTAGGATTAGTTTCCTTTCTGCTATTTGTTTTTTTTTGAGTTAAGGTGGATACTTTATAGTTTCTTTTTAGTAATTTACTTTAATTTCTTTTTTTTTTTTAATCATTTCTTTAAAAACTTGTCAGGTAATTCCATTCACATCATTTCTTTCTGCAGTAATTTGGTTTTAATTCATTAATAGGGCTTTTGGGAAGGGATAGCACCTTGCTGGCAAAACGCAAGAGGATGACATGGAACGGAGAATGCATACATTGTGTATATAGCATTGTCACCTCAAATTTTATACGAACCCCGGGTTGATAAGTAAAGTAGGGCAGCCCTTGAGGAGTTGCAACACTCTTGGTGCAATACCGGGGGCTCACCACTTTGACGTCGTTCTTAGGGGAGGTGTCTAGTAGATACTTTGATTAACATTCTAGCATTCTTGCTTTCATTTTCATGTTGTTTCCTAAATATTAAAAAATACAAAAAAATCTGATTTTCATGCCTCATAGGAGTAGGGATACTTAGAAAAAATTTCTCCAACACCAACCCCCCCACTTGACCACATGGTGCAGTAAGAACCACATCACCATACACTTTTGAAGGAAGAAGGGATGGATGGATATGATGACAATGAAGAAGATCTTATTGGGTTTCCCATTCAAGATATGGACACCAGTGTACCTATGAAGAACATCCCTCCATATTTCCTTCCCAACTTCCATGATATGAGGACAGAGGATACATAAACATTTCTCTTTGAATTTGAGATACTTTGTAGGTCTTATGGATACTTATCACAAACTCAAAAACTGAGATTGTTTCCTGCAACATTGAAGGATAGAGCTCTTGAATGCTTAATGATTATGGGTACTAATTCAATAAGATCATGGAATGATATGCAAAAGGCATTCCTATAAAAAAAAAGGTCGTGATCTTAGAGAAGAAATTTTTATAATGAACAAAGAAGAAGATGAGAGCCTTGAGGATTTAATAGAGAGATTCATGTATAATGTTAAGAGGGAAAAAATGCATCATCTAGGATTTGACACACTAAAAACCCTCTTACTTGAAACAATTAGGGATGAGTGGATTGATCTCCTTAATCTCATGAGTAGAGGAGATGTATACCAATTTTCATTTGAAGAGATTTGTGAAACATGCAAGCGCATATCAAGAGGAAGGGAAAGAGTAATTAAATCAATATCAACATTGGTAAGGCAAGATGATCTTGGAAATTTGCTTGATAACTTTAAAACAAAAATTCTTAGCAATCTAAGTGAACAAGTAGAAATGTTAAGAATGTAAAATGAGCAAAAATAAGATGCTGATATTTTTATTATCCATGCAGAATCATATGCTACTAAATGTTGTTCATCATTCCCCAAGTTTAAAGAAGTTTACCAAGAAGACAATGGAGCAAGGCAATCACCAAAGAAGTTATGTTATGTAGCTCCAAGGATACCCTGGCAACCTATTCAACTTGATATGATGCAAGGATCCACTTCACAATTTCAAGCTTATTCACATCCATCTCAAGCTAATTGGGATACACTCCCTCCTTGGAAACCTTGGCCAGCTCACCGCCAAAACCAATCTTGGCAACATGGTTGGCAAGGTCCTTATTGGGAAAATCCAAAATATCCTCAATATTTCCCTCCATATCCTCCATACCCAACTCCATGTTATCCCTACCATCCACCTCCACCACAACCACAGGCTCAACCACATCCATCTCATATATCCACCCCCACTCAACTACCTGTACCACCATTTCCAAACCCACATCATGAAGTATCTCACCCCACTTACAATGTTGAGGTACAACACGACCAGACATATCCTCTTGATCTAAATGGTCTGCATCTTAGTTCAATAAATTTATTGCAAAGAATAGATTTTCTTAATGTCATTGAAGGACAACATAAAGAAGAAGAAGATATGAATGAGGAGATCAAAGAATCAAGGGTTGCACTTGATGAAGAACATGTATCAGAATCAGATGTTGAGAAAGTTCCCTCATGTTTACCAACATTTCCTCCATGTATTCAAGAGAACAATCAACAAAAAGAGGAAGACTTGAAAGTCATAATAGAAGAGGACATCCAAGGTGATCTAACTCAGCAAGTGAACTAGGGGCATCACAACTATATTGACATATGGTTCCAAACAGTCATTAAGCTGCAGCAACACACTCTTCTCCAATAGTACTTGATACAATCCTAGTCAAAGAAATTCATCTCTCATATTCAGGTACATGTGGAAAAAATTGATATATCATTCGACAAATTGACGAGAACAGGTTTGCCTTCATGCTGGACGGAGAAAGGGGAGATCATGCCATTTAAGTTCTATGAAGATCAGTTGATATTTGCAAAAAGCAGAGCTGATGGCAGGCATGAAAAGACACAAGTTTGAAAGGGTGGGTTCTAAAGGGAGAAACGGTGTTTAACCTCTTACAAAGGCATTTCCTCCTACTATGGATGGTGAAGACATTATTCACAGGTAATCTTACTCACAGTCAGGTTGTTGCATTTAGACTGGAATATCATCGTTATAAGAATGCTTCAACGACTCAGGATAAGCTCTAGAAAGAATGCAAGAGATTTTATATGGACACAGAAAAGGGAACTCCAGCCACTCAGCCACAAGTAGCCGTTCAGCCACAAATAGTCATTGAGACAGCCACTATTTCAGGAGCATCAGTTCACTTAGATTAGAAATTATCACATTTTATCATGTTTTAAATGAAGTCATGTAAATGTAATAGAACTTTTCCGAGGCATGTACCTCCACTACAGTGAGTAGTTAAGCAGTTAGAGTTAGTTAGAATCAGTTTCGTTACTGGAAACCATTTTGGTCATATTGTATTTAAAGACAATTTGAAGAAGAAAGAAGGTTCCGAGTTTTGGACCTTGAAGCCTAATTTTGTACTGAAAAATATTGAATCAATGAAAAGTTTTGCAAGTTTCCTTCATTCTATCTATGTTGAATAGTTTTCCAGTTTTCATTTCATTTCCATATCTATGAATAAAATAGAGTGATTTGAGCTGCAGGTCTCTTGATATTTGTGTATCTAAGAGTTAAACATCCTTAATGGGCGCTCCTCTATTTTAAATTTATTGTTTCTCACTTCTTCAAGGTTTTATAATGGTAGATTCTGTTTTAAGCAGCATATCAAATTGAAATCCTTTTCTTTCTTTTTCTTCCATTCATTCACTTCAGCATAAAGAGAACATGGCATTGCAGAACTTGTAGGGGTTTGATATTTGGAGATTATATTATTAATATTTGAAGGTTTAATAAACAGAGACAAATATACACTTGTTTGTGACATAATCTTTAATGTCTTGAGCACGGATTCCTTTACACAGCAAGGAATTGTTTCTCAAGGAACAACATTAATTGGCGCCGTTGCCGGGGAACGAAGAGTCGAAGATTTTTCCTGGGTTTTGTTTTACATTTCCTCTGGTTGTTCAGAGAGGAGGAAATAGTACGCTGTGATTGTTTGAAAATAACTCTGGCTCCCAAGAAACCTCACACGAGGTCAGATACCTCTCAGCAAAAAGTTCCCGTTTTGTCAGATCCTGAGAAGCTTGTTTCAAAGAAGGGCCAGAAACCAAAAATATTAGATACACCTGAAACTACACTGCTCGCACCTGGCAGTAGTTTACACATTTTCTCATCCAAGAAAGCTTCCAAGAAACTCATTTTCTCGGAAGAAGAATCATCACCATCACCCATTCATTTTCAAGAACCCACATTAGAAGAGAAATCTTTGGAGTTTGTGTCTTTTCCTTTTATAGAAACTCAGCCCCATACAGCTGCCAGCTCTTCTGCGATCATTCATAGTCCAATTCCTATATCAGTTGTTTCACCTCATTCATCTTTTCCTACAACTGGTATTCATTTTACCCCCGCTCAAGGAGCAGTTAACCTAGGCGTAAACATGGCAGTTCCTGCAGCCCCTGCTTTCTTGATGAATAGATATGCACCATTGAATCTACCACAACCACTGCATGATATGCCTCAGGAGTATCTCAAGTTACTCCCTAGATTTACTGGTGAAGATGAAATAACCGCAGAATAACACTTGCCCCTGTTTTGCACTTTTGTAGAGAATTTAAACGTTGAACATTTGGATGTTGTTATGAGACTCTTTGTTCAGTCTCTAAGTGGAGAGGCAAGGAAATGGTTCAAAGGATTACCTAATGGTTCCATTAATGATTGGGATTCCCTAGAAAGACGTTTTATTGAGAGGTGGGGCGAAAAGAGGGACCACGGCTATTCTTTGACAGAATTTAATGCAATCAAGAAGAAATTCGATGAAAATATGAATGATTTTGTTAAGAGATTTAACAAATTGTATAATAGTTTGCCTGTTGAAATGAAACCCCCTCCTATTGGAGCAAGGGTTGTTTTTGCTGGTGCTTTTGAACCATAATTCAGTTTCACATTGAGGGAAAGAAGGTCTCCTACGTTGGAACAGATTCAAACTGATGCTCTGGAGATTGAGGCTAATATGTCCGCTGCTGGTAAAGTTTCAGATAAAGGAAAGGCTAAAGAAGAAGCCTCAGCTCAAGATCAGAGAATTGAAGACATGACCAAGGTCATAAAGAATCTTTCAAATAAATTGGTAAAGTTGGAAATAGATAGTAAGCCTGCAAGACAGAATAGAGGGGTTTTTAATCCCCAATTTAAAAAACAGCCCCTGCAGATTCTACAAAGAGAAAAAAAAAAGATCAAGATCAGGTGCAAGCACCTTTGTACATAGAGGTAACCCCGTCCCGTTCAGCAGATGATGATGATGAGAGAGAGGATGATGCTCGAATTTCTGCTGTGTATATGGAAGATGATGAAACAGAAGAAGAAATTGAAGAAGAAGAAGTGGAAGAAAATGATCTTTCATTTGATCAAGAAGAGATGGATGATTACTGCAGACAGTTCACAGACTTCATGCAATCCAAGTTGCATAAAAAGTATGATTTGAGGTCAAAGAAGAGACTAAGGACTCAAGACAATGAAGAAAAAGAATCAGAAGCAGCACCTGCTCCAATGGCGACTCCATTCCAGAAAGATCAAACTAAGAAAACAGATAAGGGGAAAAAGCCCATGGATGAAGAAAAAGAGAAGGAAAAGCAACAAGTAGAAACTTCTCAAAGAAAAGTTAGAGATTCTAATATTTTGGAGAAAGTGGTTACTGTTTCTAATCAAAACTCAAATTCCAAGAAAGATCAAGAAGAACCTGAAAAGTTGACAAAATCAAATCAAACTTTTAGTTTGTCGAAAGAGTTAGAGAAAGTGAAGATTCAAGTACCTCTTCTTGACTTAATGAAAAAACCTGGCTATAAGAAAGAGATTGCCAAGTTTATCAATTTATCTCAGTCTGATGAAGTAGGTGATATAGTAAATCTGCAGGAAGAGAAACCAGTGGTTACATTTGGACCTCATGTTGAAGAGGTAGATTCATTTGTCCCTCCTTTTTATATATCACTTCTGTTACATGATTTTGTTCTACATAACTGCATGCTAGATTCTGGTGCGTCCCACAATCTGATGCCATTGTGTGTGATGAAAGAGTTGAATTTGCAAATCACTAAGCCATATCGAGATCTTTATTCATTTGACTCAAAAAGAGTAAAGTGTGTGGGTCTGATTAAGGATATGGTTGTTACATTGGCTCAAATCCCAGCCAAAAGCATTATGATGGATGTTGTAGTGGCAGATATTCCTGCTAGGTTTGGTATGTTGCTATCTAGATCATGGGGGGCAAAGCTTGGAGGAGTTTTGAAGCTAGATTTTACATATGCTATCATTCCCGTTTTCAATGGTGAAGAAAGGAGGTTGTATAGAGAGACTAGATTTCAAAAAAATACTACCAAGAAAGATGCAGGTAATTCACCAATTTATGGCCAAGAGAAGGATGAACTCTCTTGCTTCATGCTGCATGAAGATGCATAATTTGCTGAAGAATCGCAAGGGCAGCTCCCTTCAGCAATTGTACATAAGGAGCTACATTCAGATAAGCTGTGGAAGTGTTATTTTGATGGTGCGTTTTCCAAAGAAGGCACTGGAGCTGGTTTCATTTTTGTTTCTCTGGAAGGTAATCTTGTGCCTTTTTCTTTCAAATTGGAGTTTGAATCCACTAATAATGTTGCAGAATATGGAGCATTAATTATTAGTTTGCAGACAGCTAAGCAGATGGGAATTCAATCTATGACTGTGTTTGGGGATTCAAAATTAATTATAAGACAGATCAAGAATTTATGTCAAACTAAACATCCTAGGTTAAAAGCATATCAGAATGAGGTCTGGGATCTGATCAAAAATTATTTTGAAGCCTTCAACTTACAGTTTGTTCCAAGGGAAGAGAATATAATGGCTGATTCTTTGGCGATTGCAGCAAGTACATTCAAGCCTCCTATCAGTCCGAAACTAAGGTATGAAATTGAGATGAGACATAGACCTTTGATCCCTGACATTATTAAACACGGGCAGGTCTTTGAGGACGATGAACAGATTAAGCAGTTTCTGTTGATGATTGAAGATTTTGAAGATCATCAGATTGATTTGGAATCTGATGAAGATGAATTGGCTGGTAAGACTCTGAAAAAGAATATTGGTGGTCAGGAGATCATTCAGTTGAAAGATAACATTTTTCCAAGAGGCTTGGTGCCTCTTGAAAGACTGTTTGATACAAATGACGTTGCAGTGAATCAGAAGAAAGCAAACCAAGATGAGCAGGTGGAAGATTTCAATTTAGGGACTCAACAGGAGCCTAAAATGATTAAGTTGTTCAAAGGGGTCCCGAAGGAATACAAATAAAGGTATGTAGATTTGTTCAAACAATTCAAAGATGTATTTGCTTGGTCTTATGATGATTTGAAGACATATGATAAGAGTATCATACAGCATAAAATCCCACTAAAGGATGGAGTCAAGCCACATAAACAGAAGCTCAGGCAGATTAATCCATTTCTGTTGGCTCCGATCGAAAAGGAAATAAATAAATTGCTGCAAGCCAAGATAATCGTTCCACTCAGATATTCAGATTGGGTTTCCAATCTTGTACCAGTCTGAAAGAAAAATGGAGAGATAAGGCTGTGCGTAGATTTCAGGAATTTGAATAGGGCTTCATTGAAAGATAATTATCCTTTGCCGAAAATGGATTTTGTCTTACAAAAAGTGACTGGAGCTTATAGATTATCTATGGTGGATGGCTTTTCAGGGTATAACCAGGTGGCTGTGGAGAAAGAAGATCAGAAGAAAACTGCCTTCACTACGCCCTGGGGAACATTCATGTACGCCAGGATGCCATTTGGCCTGATGAATGCGGGGGCCACATTCCAAAGAGCGATCTATATTGCATTCATAGGTGATCATTTCGTGGTGGTTTATTTAGATGATGTCACAATTTTCTCAAATTCTGATGAAGAGCATTTACAACATTTGCAGAAAGCTTTCCTGAAGTGTAGAAAGTATGGATTGTCATTGAATCCTAAAAAATCTTTGTTTGCCCTGGAAGAAGGCAAACTGTTGGGCCATATTGTTTCAAAGCAAGGTGTGAAGATTGATCCAGCAAGAGTTGAAGCAATACAATCTATCCCACTACCCCGAAGCAAAAAATATATTCAGAGATTTCTTGGAAAAATTAATTTTCTAAGAAGATTCGTTCCCAATTACGCAGAAATCGTCAAGAAGATAACGGACATGTTGAAAAAAGAGATCTTTCAAGTGAGGTGGGACAAAAGAAGCCGGAAGGAAGTCTTTCCAAAGGATTAAAGAAGAGATGGATGATTACTGCAGACAATTCACAGACTTCATGCAATCCGAGTTGCATAAAAAGTATGATTTAAGGTCAAAGAAGAGACTAAGGACTCAAGACAATGAAGAAAAAGAATCAGAAGCAGCACCTGCTCCAATGGCGACTCCATTCCAGAAAGATCAAACTAAGAAAAAAGATAAGGGGAAAAAGCCCATGAACGAAGAAAAAGAGAAGGAAAAGCAGCAAGCAGAAGCTTCTCAAACAAAAGTTAGAGATTCTAATATTTTGGAGAAAGTGGTTACTGTTTCTAATCAAAACTCAAATTCCAAGAAAGATCAAGAAGAACCTGAAAAGTTGACAAAATCAAATCAAACTTTCAGTTTGTCAAAAGAGTTGGAGAAAGTGAAGATTCAAGTACCTCTTCTTGAGTTAATGAAAACACCTGGTTATAAGAAAGAGATTGCCGAGTTTATCAATTTATCTCAGTCTGATGAAGTAGGTGATATAGTAAATCTGCAGGAAGAGAAACCAGTGGTTACATTTGGACCTCATGTTGAAGAGGTAGATTCATCTGTCCCTCCTTTCTATATATCACTTATATTACATGATTTTTTTCTACATAACTGCATGCTAGATTCTGGTGCGTCCCACAATCTGATGCCATTGTGTGTGATGAAAGAGTTGAATTTGCAAATCACTAAGCCATATCGAGATCTTTATTCATTTGACTCAAAAAGAGTAAAGTGTGTGGGTCTGATTAAGGATATGGTTGTTACATTGGCTCAAATCCCAGCCAAAAGCATTATGATGGATGTTGTAGTGGCAGATATTCCTGCCAGGTTTGGTATGTTACTATCTAGATCATGGGGGGCAAAGCTTGGAGGAGTTTTGAAGCTAGATTTTACATATGCTATCATTCCCATTTTCAATGGTGAAGAAAGGAGGTTGTATAGAGAGACTAGATTTCAAAAAACTACTACCAAGAAAGATGCAGGTAATTCACCAATTTATGGCCAAGAGAAGGATGACCTCTCTTGCTTCATGTTGCATGAAGATGCAGAATTTGCTGAAGAATCGCAAGGGCAGCTTCCTTCAGCAATTGTACATAAGGAGCTGCATTCGAACAAGCTATGGAAGTGTTATTTTGATGGTGCATTTTCCAAAGAAGGCACTGGAGCTGGTTTCATTTTTGTTTCTCGTGAAGGAAACCTTGTGCCTTTTTCTTTCAAATTGGAGTTTGAGTCCACTAATAATGTTGCAGAATATGAAGCATTAATCATTAGTTTGCAGACAGCTAAGAAAATGGGAATTCAGTCTATGACTGTGTTTGGGGATTCAGAATTAATTATAAGACAGATCAAGAATTTATGTCAAACTAAACATCCCAGGTTAAGAGCATATCGGAATGAGGTCTGGGATCTGGTCGAAAATTATTTTGAAGCCTTCAACTTACAGTTTGTTCCAAGGGAAGAGAATAGAATGGCTGATTCTTTAGCAGTTGCAACAAGTACATTTAAACCTCCTATCAGTCCGAAACTAAGGTATGAAATTGAGATGAGACATAGACCTTCGATTCCTGACAATATCAAACATTGGCAGGTCTTTGAGGACGATGAACAGATTAAGCAGTTTCTGTTAATGATCGAAGATTTTGAAGATCATCAGATTGATTTGGAATCTGATGTAGATGAATCGGCTGGTAGGACTCTGAAGAAGAATATTGGTGGTCAAGAAATCATTCAGTTGAGAGATAATGTTTTGCCAAGAGGTTTGGTGCCTCTTGAAAGATTGTTTGATACAAATGACGTTGCAATGAATCAGAGGAAAGCAAACCAAGATGAGCAGGTGGAAGATTGCAATTTAGGGACTCAGCAGGAGCCTAAAATGATTAAGTTGTTCAAAGGGGTCCCAAAGCACTTCAAAGAAAGGTATGTGGATTTGTTTAAACAATTCAAAGATGTATTTTCTTTGTCTTATGATGATTTGAAAACATATGATAAGAGTATCATACAGCATAAAATTCCACTGAAGGATGGAGTCAAGCCACATAAACAGAAACTCAGACAGATTAATCCATTGTTGTTGGCTCCGATCGAAAAGGAAATAAAGAAATTGCTGCAAGCCAAGATAATTGTTCCACTCAGATATTCAGATTGGGTTTCCAATCTTGTACCAGTCCGAAAGAAAAATGGAGAGATAAGGTTGTGCGTAGATTTCAGGAATTTGAACAGGGCTTCATTGAAAGATAATTATCCTTTGCCGAAAATGGATTTTGTCTTACAAAAAGTGACAGGAGCTTATAGGTTATCTATGGTGGACGGATTTTCAAGGTATAACCAGGTGGCCGTGGAGAAGGAAGATCAGAAGAAAACTGCATTCACTACGCCTTGGGGAACATTCATGTACGCCAGGATGCCGTTTGGCCTGATGAATGCGGGGGCCACGTTCCAACGAGCGATGGATATTGCATTCATGGGTGATCAGCTTGTGGTGGTTTATTTAGATGATGTCACAATTTTCTCAAATTCCAATGAAGAACATTTACAACATTTGCAGAAAGCCCTCCTGAAGTGTAGAAAGTTTGGATTATCACTGAATCCTAAAAAGTCTTTGTTTGCCCTGGAGGAGGGTAAATTACTTGGCCACATTGTTTCTAAGGAAGGTGTGAAGATTGATCCAGCAAGAGTTGAAGCAATACAGTCTATCCTGCTGCCCCGAAGCAAAAAAGATATTCAGATATTTCTTTGAAAAATTAATTTTCTCCGAAGATTCGTTCCCAATTACGTAGAAATCGTCAAGAGGATAACGGACATGTTGAAAAAAGATGCCGAAGTAAAGTGGGACAAAGAAGCCAGAGAGTCTTTCCAAAGGATTAAAGAAGCTTTAAAGGAAGCGCCTGTTCTCATTAGTCCAGATTATTTGAAGCCATTTCAAATTTTCTCGTTTGCATCTCCTTCAACAATTGTTGTTGTCTTATTGCAGAGAAATGAAGAAAAGCATGAACAGCCTGTAGCATATTTTAGTAAAGTTCTCCGAGATGCAGAATTAAAATACAATATATTGGAGAAACAAGTATATGCTTTGGTGAAAGCATTGAAAGCCTTCAGGACTTATATTCTTCATTCTCAAATCTTAGCATACGTTCCCAATTCAGCTGTAAAAGATGTGCTAGTACAGAGCAATGTGGAAGGTAAAAGGGGAAAATGGATTGCTAAAATCCAGGAATATGACTTGGATGTAAAACCAACCAAACTGGTTAAAGGATTGGGATTGGCCAAATTATTGATAGAGTCCAATTTCCAAGCATTGGGAATCAATTTTTTGGCCCCTGTAGAGGAATTCAATGAAGAAACAGGTGGTAATCAGTCAAAGACAGCAATTAAGTATAAATTTCTCTGCTCAGATTGGTATAAGGATATTGTTCATTATTTATGCTTTCTTTCTTGTCCCCCTTCAATAAATAGAGCTAAATACAGAGCTTTAAAACTTAAGGCTCAACCTTATGTCATAATTGAAGCAAAATTATATTGGAAGGACCCTGCTGGTGTGTTGTTGTTATGTCTGATAGAGGAAGAAATTTCAGAAGTGATCAAAGAATATCATGAATGCTTGTGCGGAGGTCATTACAGCTGGAAGGTAACTGCTCATAAAATATTCAAATCAGGTTTCTATTGGCCATCTGTGTTTGCTGATGTTTATAAAGCAGTCAAAAGTTGTCAAAAATGCCAAGTATTTGCAGAAAAGAAAAAGCTAGCTCCATTACCTCTTCTCCCTGTTTTTATTGAAGAACCTTTTAGACAATGGGGGTTGGATTTCATTGGAGAAATCAATCCACCATCTAGTGGGAAATTTAAGTGGATCCTTACTGCTACAGATTATTTTACAAAGTGGGTGGAGGCAATCCCCACCAGGAAGGCAAATGATTTGGTTGTTATGAAGTTTCTAGAGGAGAATATCTTTAGCAGGTTTGGATGTCCAGTGAAGATTGTGACAGATAATGCCCAAGTTTTCAGTTCACTCAGGTTTATTAATTTTTTTCAGACTTACAGTGTGATATTGTCTCATTCTACAGCTTATCATCCACAGGGAAATGGATTGGCAGAATCTTCCAACAAAACATTGGTAAGAATTTTGAAGAAGACAATCAGTGAAAATCAGAAGAATTGGGATACGAAGTTAGTTTTTGCTCTGTGGGCAACAAGGATGACTACTAGGAGGTCTACTGGCAAGTCTCCTTATGAGCTCGTATACGGCACTCAAGCATTGTTCCCCACACAGTTGGTAAAACCTGTGATTTATTTTCTCCAAGATGCTCAAGCAGAACCAAATGCCATGATCAGAAGAATGAACAATGTGATGGAACTAAGTGAAAACAGAAATCAAGTTCGGGACAACTTGCTCACTTATCAGCAGAAGATGAAGGCAGTATTTGATAGGAAAGCAAAAGAAGTCATGTTTCAGAAGGGAGACTTAGTATTGAGATGGGATACACGAAGGGAAGACAAAGGGAAACACGACAAATTTGATCCCTTGTGGTATGGCCCATTCAAAATTAATGAAGTCAGAGGAAATAATACTTTCATGTTGGAAAATCTTGAAGGAGAAGTGTTGGATATGCCTGTGAACGGGCAATATCTCAAGCATTATTTTCGGCATTAAGCAGCTGTTTTTTCATCATTGTATATATCCGGTGTGATCATTGTACAGTTTCATCAAGCAATGTGTGACTCCATGCCCGAGGTGAAGGCACTAATCTGCAGGTTCTTAGTGTTTTGTGGTAAAAACACTATCCCCAGGTGGAGCCAGATGTTGTGGATCATTATCTGCACATCCTTTTTATATTTTATTTTGAAAATTAAAAAAATAAAAAATAAAAATTCGAAAAATATGCTATAGTATGAAGTTATTTATACTTTAGCATAAAAAACAAATGCAATGCATTTCGAATTATTGATGTACATAAAGTAGTCATAAGCTTTATTTCGATATGTATGATTTCAAGATTAAGCCCCGAGCAGCTTCCCGAGCGGAAGTGGTGATCACAGAAAAGGGCTTATGGATAAGCTATTGCGGGGGAAGAATTAGCTCGTCGTTTATCAAATCCCGACCCCCCGTAGTTGACTAGTCAGATCTTGGATCTGCCGTGATCAACGGCTTGGATTCATTACGGGGGGTATGGGTTAAAGTTTTCCGACGTACTCAAAGACCCCCCGCAGTGACGTCATCAGGTGAGGTGGAAAGCAGCTGTCATCCACTCTCAACTGTTTTTCCACGTCATTCCAACATTTATTACGGATTCCCGTAGCCTATTAAAGAGTTCTTCAGTCTCGTTTTTGTCTATGTGTGACTGTTCTCCCTTTTTAACCGTGTCCCGCCACCTTTGCATTATCCGTTACCCCACGAATTGATTTCAAGTTCCTGTTAGTCATGGCAAAACGAACATCTTTGTCTGGTTCATAAAACCTCAGTCCCCTCCTGGATAGTGAAAAGGACGTTCATGATACCGCGTCGTCCATCAATCATCCCCTACTGCATTACTAAGTAACCCTTAACACTGACAAATCCCCTGTATTATCTGCTATGAAAAGTTCTGGTGTGTTGTCCACCTGTGTTCCGAAAACTCACTTCTTCCCCGAGTTCATCTCATGGTTAGTCTCATCTATGTACCCTGGCAAATGCTTCGTCATGAATTCTCAGGGGGAAAATGTCCTGCAGGTATCAACACAATTAATGCACCAAGCATTATGTTTTCCAGAAGATGAGTCTCCGTTACAGTTCTCCGAAGATTCATTGGTTCAGTATTTTGAAGATCTTTCAAACGAAGAGTTCAGTCGTTGTATGTCATTTTTGAAATCAAATCCAGAGAAAACTCAATTTGAAGGAGGAAAGTTCAGTTTGGAGGCGTTCAATGTTCAATATAGGCCAGTTCTTAGCTGCATTACGGAGATTTTGGGAAAAGACGATGACCACGAAATTGATAAATCGGTCTTGGGGATGTTCGCTCTAATGATGAAACCAGGGGTGGTCCTTGACATTCCGTCTTTTTGGCAGGAAGTAGTAAATTCCCAATTGATCGCCTTCCCTCTAACAGGTTTCTTCAGATTTCCATCATTGGTTGTTTACTTATTTTTGTATCAAAATGTTGAAGAGTTCATGAGTTTGGGTTTAAATATAGTTGATAGTAATAAAAATAAGCAATCAGTTTTATTCTGGACCTATATGGTTAGAAAAGAAGAGAACGAAGCAGGGCTGTTTGAATTTGCTGACCATTTCATGTCTACTGCTTATAAAATTTTGAATGGAACTCTTCCTCCATGCTTTCTACCAAAAGCTCGGGAGTTCCTACAGTTAGGACCCAATTGCAAATTTGGAGATTGGTTTGTATTCGAAGAATACTCTGAGATAAGGCTGTATGGAGTTAGCATTGAGCCTTATAGGCTCCCAACCTTTGTTCCCATGCGACTTTTCGCCCTGGAATTCATAAGGCAAAGTCTTAATGTAGACCAAGTTCATTTTCTTCCCATGAAGAAAGGTTTGATGTACAAATTGCCTATGAGTGTGGGACCTTTTGTGGTCAACACGAGACAAGCTTTTGATGAAGTCTCAAAAATGTTGGAAGGGACACAATTGTTGTTGGGAGAAAAATGGCCTTATGATCCGCATGGAATAATTTCTTAGAAAAGGGTTGAGAATGGGTATGCTGCATTTTCCCATGTAAGTAAACCTGATCTGGAGAAACTGGCTAATCCAGGTGAGTCAAGTTCATCAAAGACCAGCATTCAAACACCTGCAATTTTGGAAAGAGTGAGCAAAAGAGGTAGAGAAGATGTTATTGAAATAGATGATGAGGAGCCCCGAGAGGAAAAAAGAACCAAACTAGCAGAAGACCATTCTTCCAATTCACCTGGTTTTACTCTCTAGGTCAATGAAGAACAAGATTTCCCCTCATCTCCTAGAAGACAGGAACTTCATTTGGAAAAGGCTCCTTCAGTAAAGCAAATGTTCACACAGATTGAGGAAAGGAACCAGAGGATAAAAGCCAATATAGAAGCACAAGCAGAGCACCACATTGCTGCTGACCAAACCAGATTATTGACTGTGATGGATCTTGAAAAAGATCAGTTTAAGATGGCTCTGTCACATCCGACAGGAATGTCCCTTGGATCTTCGGGCAGCTTTAAGGAGGTAAACATAATCATGGATGTTAAAAAAATCCCCTTGTGGGACAAAATGAATCTTCATATGCAGACCGAGCAGTGGATTGTAAATGATTTGAGCAGGACCAATGCCACAGCAATCAAGACTGAAAACATGCTTGCAAAGGTCATCGGACAATGCAAAATGGAGAAAGCTAATTCAAGGGCATTAACAACTCAAAATGAAGAGTTGAAGAAGATCATTATGAAAATTGGTGTGGATCCAAATGATAAAGCTGCAATTCAAAAACTCATGAAAAGTGTAGAAGTGGAAATATCCTCACTAAGGAAAAAGTTAAAATTACCAGCTACAGAGCACTCAATGGCTGCAGAAGTAGCTGAGGTTGAAAAGGAGAAAGAGGAATTGCGACAGCAGTTGTTGAAGAAAGACGAAGAACTCACTAAGGTGAAGCAGACCGCTATATCTTTACAGAATCATATTGAGAACCATACTTGTACCTTTGATTTTTCTGCAGGTGATGTTGATCCTCAAGCCCAGGTTATTTAGCTAAGCACAAAATTAAAAATGGCAGAAACAAGCCCAGTCAAAATTGGAAACGATTACCAAGATGATGCAAGGATGGGAAGAAAAAGCACATGAGAACAAGCAGAAACTACAGAAAGCTGAAGATGAAATCAAAGAGCTCAAGGAGAGATTAAAAGGTAATATTTCTCTTATTAAAGCTAAGGATATCATCTGGAATGAGATTATTTCAGAAATGCAGTCAAAATGGGATTCCATGAATATAATTGCTAGAGAGAAAAGCATTGTTTCAGAGCATGAAAAGGAGCTATTATCTGAGAAGCAGGCCGCTATTAAAAGAGCGAATTGGGCCAGAAAATTCATAAACTTTATTAATGCCAAGACAGATGAAGAGTTAGGAGATATGGGGATATAGGATAGGCACTTTTATGCTGAGGAGGTGAATAAAATGATAATAAAAAATGACCTTCGAAAGGCCGCAGAGAAGCGGATACTGGGAATTAAAGAGATAATTAAAAAATTTGATATATCATTCGCCAAGTTGACGAGAATAGGTTTGCCCTCATGATGGACGGAGAAAGGGGAGATTATGTCCTGGAAGTTCTATGAAGATCAGTTGATATTTGCAAAAAGCAGAGCAGATGGCAGACATGAAAAGACACAGGTTTTAAAGGGAGAAACGGTATTTAACTTCTTACAAAGGCATTTCCTCCTGCTATGGATGGTGAAGACATTATTCACAGGTAATCTTACTCACAGTCAGGTTGTTGCATTTACACTGGAATATCATCGTTATAAGAATGCTTCGACGACTCAGGATAAGCTCTGGAAAGAATGCAAGAGATTTTCTATGGACACAGAAAAGGGAACTCCAGCCACTCAGCCACAAGTAGCCGTTCAACCACAAATAGTCATTGAGACAGCCACTATTTCAGGAGCATCAGTTCACTTAGATTAGAAATTATCACATTTTATCATGTTTTAAATGAAGTCATGTAAATGTAATAGAACTTTTCTGAGGCATGTACCTCCACTACAGTGAGTAGTTAAGCAGTTAGAGTTAGTTAGAATCAGTTTCGTTACTGGAAACCATTTTGGTCATATTGTATTTAAAGACAATTTGAAGAAGAAAGAAGGTTCCGAGTTTTGGACCTTGAAGCCTAATTTTGTACTGAAAAATATTGAATCAATGAAAAGTTTTGCAAGTTTCCTTCATTCTATCTATGTTGAATAGTTTTTCCAGTTTTCATTTTGTTTCCATATCTATGAATAAAATAGAGTGATTTGAGCTGCAGGTCTCTTGATATCTTTGTATCTAAGAGTTAAACATCCTTAATGGGCGCTCCTCTATTTTAACCTTATTGTTGCTCACTTCTTCAGCGTTTTATAATGGTAGATTCTGTTTTAAGCAGCATATCAAGTTGAAATCCTTTTCTTTCTTTTTCTTCCATTCATTCACTTCAGCATAAAGAGAACATGGCATTACAGAACTTGTAGGGGTTTGTTATTTGGAGGTTATATTATTAATATTTGAAGGTTTAATAAACAGAGACAAATATACATTTGTTTGTGACATAATCTTTAATGTCTTGAGCATGGATTCCTTTACACAGCTAGGAATTGTTTCTCAAGGAACAACACCC
>JAXQQM020069814.1:0-11607 GCA_034641835.2 Pinus albicaulis
AAGATCCATTTTTGGATCTAGATATGTCTGGGGTTTGTTAATTGCTAATGAAGTGAGGATAGTTCATCGCACAAATCACCCTTCACACAAATTATGTGGGCGATTCGAATCGGCAGACTGGACATGAATTGCGATAACCCAACCACTTTGAAATGCATTGGTGATGGTAGACGTGGCCGCACTGGAGTTGAGATGCCTCCTCTCCCAACTTAAAATCGTCGAGGCAAATTGGACAGGAAGAGTTGATACTATTATTTATATGGTCCTCCGAAATGGTTACTGGAGCCAATGGCTTTGGGGGGCGTCCGTTATCCATCTCAAGTCGACGAGTAGTTTCATCGAAGCCTTCACCAAGAGAGCGTATCCTACTAATTATCAAACCTCCGATTATCAAACCTCCAATTATCAAACTCATTAGACAATCGTATCGTTTCTAGAAGAACAGCCGATAGCCTTTCGTGACGACGTAATATTTCTTCTCTAGATTCTCCTGGAGAATGAGTAGCTTGAAATTCTGCAATCTGATCACCATTTTCCACAGATTCTGATCCTGGAGAATGAGTAGCTTGAAATTCTGCAATCTGATCACTATTTTCAATCTCAATAAATTCTTCTTCTGTAGCCACATTATTAGTCAGGCCATCCTCTACTCTCTCGTCACGAAATTCTTCCATGTGATTATCAATAGCATAATGCTCGTTTGAGCCTCCTGCCCCTTGCCTTTCCATGTCGATACCCCAAATGTTCCAGAAAATCTGACTAGATTGGCGATGCACACGTGATTAACCTGAGATCTTTCAACGACGATCAGTAAGTACAAATGCAAACCCAAAGATGACTCCACCTCTGCAGTCTGCACAAACGCAAACCCTGAACACAGATGTCTTTAGCTTTATAATAACATTAATACAAAGATGTCTTTAGCTTTATAATAACATTAATACGAGTGTCATTATCGTCATCTCTATTCACAACAGCCGACGTTGGTCAAAATTTGTCTATTTCCATAACCAAGAAAATTTGAAAGTGTTGAATTTAATTATAGATAATTGGTAAAAGGGCTCATGGTAGTTAAGATAAATATACCAATATTTTATCACTATACAAATAAATCATATGCATCTATACCATGGATTTATTTTACTCTAAATGTTCATCTCACTCTGTGATATCTCGAATTTATATATTGTTTTTCCGAACTTCCTAAATTTCAAAGTATATAATTTATATAAATAATATGAAAGAAAAAAATATATTTTTAACTTTATTTCTTCTAATATCATGAGAAGGCTTCATCTAGTTATTCGGATAAGCTTAGTGATATTTTTATTCATATAGTTTAGGAAAATTATCCCATTTCATTCTTAAAACATTGTCAAATTAATAATTTTATAAATATTTAATAGTCTTTTTGAAATAGATATAGTTGTGATAATTATATTAAAATTGTTCTTTTTAATAAGAGTTTTTAATAAAAATGATGGTTTAATCATTGGAAAATCATTTTCTTTAACATTGAATGATTAAATTAATATAGAATACCTAAAGAATTTATTATAATACATTTTAAGCAGTGATTAGCTTACCATGATTATATTTCTAAATCTTTCATTCCTTACAACCTAAAAATCATCCATGAGTGTGTAGCTTTGTACTAGATAATTTAGAATCTACCACAATATGAAGTGGCCCATGAAAATTGTTGTTAGCAATGATTAACTTACCAAGATTATATTTATAAATCTTTCATTCCTTACAACCTAAAAACCATCCATGACTATGTTACTTTCTACTAGAATAACTAATTAGGTATCTACCACAATATGAAGTGGCCCATGAAAATTGTTATTATCATCAACTTTGAGTTTAGAACTCCACAAGTCAACTTCAAATAGAGTAGTTCTAAATTGAGAGGGATATACTATTTATTTACAAAATGTACTTATATGGAGGTTAAGGTTCATTTGGTTTTTGTGAGAAGATCTAAAAAAATCCTTTACACTTACATAAATTACATTCCAGTATGTAAATTAATTACTTTTTAATTTTATTAAAAATAATTTAAACTATAGTTAAAAAATGTCATTCAATATTCAATAAAACATTTATGTTAATGTATTATCTATGGATTTATCTATGCCTATTAAGCTATAACCCACTCAAAGGAGCCATGCTTATGGATATCATGTTGAATGTTTTATTCTTATGATAATTTAATTACATTGCCGCCATTATATGTTTCATTTGTTATTCTCCTTTGGAATTATTCTACTTTCAATTAATTTTCCCATTTTGTTATTTTAATATTTTATTTTCTTGTTTTAAAATTATATTTTTAATATAATCTTTTCAATTAATATTCTGCTAGTGTAATGAATATTTATGTTGGTTCTTAGCATTAGTAAGAACTACTATATTACAAATTATTATTCTTTTATTTAATATTTTTTAGTGAGGGTATATCTTGTATTATTGGTAGAGAGTTGTTTTGAAAAGATGTGATAATACTTAAATATTGAGAAAATAATACCTTTAAGTACAAGAAATAATACCATGGTGACTATGTCTCTTAATTCTCTCATGTTTCAAACACTAATTTCATTGACCATAGTTTCTAAGGGCATATTCATTCCTTTTTCTCTAAAGGAAAAATGCAAATGTTGTGGTGATGCATTGTTCAAAGTCATTGATTTTACATTTCTTTATAAGGAAATGTTTTTTTTCAACCCTATAGTATTCATTTTTCCTCCTTTATATTATAAATATAATCATTTCCATATCTTTGTTATAGCCTCGTCAAGTAAATAATGTTAAAGTTCTAATAAATATTGAAACTTGTAAGATTAATTAGCCATCTTATTAGTTGCATTGTCATTCTTATCATTATTTATTGAGTCATTAGTATTATTTTTTAGCTATCACTAAACACCTATATTGCTCCTATAAATTAGATTAATGTATACCTCATTTTCTCAAGCAATGAAGTTTTTTTTCCTTCGTTCTTCATCTTATGATCTCTTAGTAGAAATATTTTTTTAGCTTTGGAATCTTATCCTCGAGTATTTGAGAGCTTCACTGTGAGTTCCCATTTTTTTAGATGTATATTAAATATTTTAAGATCCATTTCTGGATCTAGATATGTTTGGGGTTTGTTAATTGCTAATGAAGTACGGTAAATGAGGATAGTTCATTTTCTAATATCACATTTTACCACACCTTTTCTAGCCACTCAATTACAGTGAAATTCCAAAATTGTCACCTATTCGTAATTGTGGTGTTAAGAGCTGGTGGTGGAAGTGTTGTAATTGTCCAGATCTGAAACTAAAAGTTTATATTGAATATTGAAGCAGTTCATTTGCAATGCATGCCATTCATTCATGAATCAACCATAATTTATTTTTCCTTTTTTTTATGTTTTTCAATTTAAAATTTTCATTATTTTCTTCTTTCTTATGTTTGCCTATATAAGCTTTTTAGGAAAGGGAGAAATTTTGTTTATAATTTTCCAAAGAATTTTTTCGGTCCACATAAAATAGGAGAAGGCATAACAAAACAAAAAGTGTATTAAAAAAAAATATGAAAAGCGTCTCAGACAAAAAGGAAAATTGACAATGTTTTTCTTTTGTTTAGCATTTAAATTTTCCCTCTTTTGATAATAAGAATTATAGTTAAAAAATTATTTACCACTCAAGTTATTTTCGTGGATTAAAACAAGAAGTGAGCACCTTTTTTTTTTGTAAGCTTAGTAGTTCCTTACCATTTTCTATTAATATAAAAAGTGAGCATAATAGATACAAAAATTAGACCTCAACCTACCAGAAGATAACCAGGTCTGTTGGGCATCTAAGTGCATTGTACGCCATCCAAAACATGAACTTCCTTAATCATATAAATTGTGTCTTAAGATAACTGATATCAAAGTTTGCTAATATTAACATTTACAAAAAAGATAAGTAAAATTTAATGTAAACATAAGTAAATCTATCTGCTAAAAAACTAGACCTATTAGCTCTAGTCATCATGTGACTCCACCAGGGCCGGATCTTTGACACTGGAAGCTGGTATTTCAACATGTTGGATGGATTTTATATATTTCTCCATTTTTCAAAGACAAGAATACTGATGCAATTGACGTAGGTTGATTTCCTGAATGTTTCTATTAATCTCTGTCAAGGTGGAGACTAAATTTGGCTCCCATGTTTCCTGAATTGACATTATGGCTTTTACCAATAGGCATTATACCAACCAATATGTTCTGATTGAGTGCTGAAACAATGAGATTCTCCCACGAGTATGCCCCGGATCATCAATCATATGCTGCAATTCTTCTGCTGTCAATTCATCCTCTTCTTCCATTTTATTTGTGGCTTCAGTTTCCCATCCAAAAATATGAGATTTTAAAGAACATGGTGTGTCTTTTGCAAAGGTATGAATTAAGGGCTCCATGAACTCCTTTCTAGATTTCCGACCTCTCTTGGTTGGCGGGGATGAAATAGATTCTTTTCCTTTGTCCACTTTGGGCTTTCTTCCTCTTGTTTTCTTGACCATATTGACTAGAAAGAAAATGAACACTCCTAGAGCAACAATACGATAGAAAATTACAAGACAGTTAATTTTCAGGTAATTGAAATTGCAGTAGTTGGGTGAATCAATAGATGGATAGGAGTTGTAGGCAGCTTGCCCCTTCAACAATGTAAAAACAATCTGGCCTTGCCCCTTAGCCTTCCTACCTATGACACCAACTACCCCAACCCATAGAAAAGGCATAAAATCGAAACAAAGTAACCAATGCCCATAGCAAAACAAAAAAATTCCAACCCTACCTAGAACCAAAATTCTGCAAACCCACCATATTTTTAAACCCCATAAGTCAAAACTGCTGACTGACCTATTCAACAACTAATGAAAATACTCAGAACCCTCACCTGAGAGCACAAATCTTCCCTCCCAGATGCTATCCTACCAAACATTCACATCATTGACCTGCATGCAGACAACTTCCCAGGCAGACCCACATACATTTTTGTCTTACCTTCTAATTCCACAAGGATGAAGAGAAGCAGTTGTTAAATTTGCTAACCTTACAAAACTATGGCGACTTCTACCACTGGCTTTACTAACCCTGCCAACCCTACAGAATTCACAAATCTTGGCATAACCATTATACAAAAAATCTAAAAATAATAAAAATTTTGCCTACATGCTCCAAAATTCCAATACCAACTTCATTTGCACAGCAAGGAGGATTTCGAATGCATATCGAGCCATCCACGCATTCCACCAGCTTCATCGACGATAGCTTTCGAAGGGCACACAGGAGGAGCCGACTTCTCCACAGCAGAACAGAATTATGAGAAAGGTTACAATGTTGTTGTTCTTAACTTGTCTCGAGACATTCCTTCAGCCCTTATCCCAATGAAATTCTAACATCCTCGCTAAATTTTCCAGCTGCTTGACATACGAATTAATTACCATAATTATGTTCTTGCTTGGGAAGTGTCCTCTCCATAACCTCGTCGGCCATTATCTGCCACTCTTTGCATGCGATGGCCATGTTGTTGTCCGACCTCTCCATGTGGTGTTCCCATTTCGCTAGTGTGTCCTCTCGGCCCACTCCTTGCCACTAGCCACTCCGATCGAGGGTTTTTTTGTTCCTGACCTATATTGTTACGATCATGTTGCACTATATGCCAAAGCTCCCTCACGTATGGTTCCAACTCCCACCTCCATGATTGATCTAGGAGAATGCCTCTATTGAGGATCATCTTTCTCAATTCAGGTCACAAATATAGCCACTTCCATATCCTTGTTATAGACTTTATCAAGGAAATAATGTAAGAGTTCTAATCAATATTGAAACTTATAATCTTACTTAGCGATATTATGAGTTGCATTGTAATTTTTATCCTTATCTATTGAGTCATCACTATTATATTCTAAATATCACTAAAAGGCTATATTGTTCCTATAAATTAGGTTCATGTATAGCTCATTTTAGGAAGCAATGAAGTTTGTTTTCCCTTCTTTCTTCATCTTGTGATCTCTTGGTAGAATGATTTTTTAGCTTTGTAGTCTTATCCTTGGGTATTTTGACACTCTTTCATGGTATCAAAGCTTAATTCAAAGCTTTTTAAATATTTTAATATAATTTTTGGATCTACCTTCTGGTTTTTCTAGTTCTATTTTAAATATTTTAATAACTTTTTTTGGATCTAGATCTATTTGGGGTTTTGTTAATTTCCAAGGTAGTGTGTAAGTGAGGCTAGTTCATTTTATAATATCACATTTTCACAAACCTTTTCTAGCCACTAGATTAAAGTTATATTCCATTTTTGTTCGTAATTGTGGTGTTTCAAGTTGGTGGTGCAAGTGCTGTAATTGTCTAGAGCTAAAACTCGATTAAAGTGAAATTTCATTTTTATTCGTGATTGTGGTGTTTGGATTTGGTGATGGAAGTGTTGTAATTTTCCAAAGCTAAAACGACAAAGATATATTGGAGATTGGAGCAGTGCATTTAGAGTTCATGCAGATTTGTTCAAGAGTGAGCTATAAATTATTTTCAATTTTTTTTTGAATGTTTCCCACATAAATTTTTTAAAAGGGAGAAAGTATGTTTATAATTTTCCCACATTGTATGTTTTTAATGGAAAAAGACATTTTTTTGAGAAGGCATAATAAAAAATGATTTTTTTTGAGAAGGCATAATAAAAAACGAATGTGCGACAAAGATTATTCGTGATTGTGGTGTTTGGAGTTGGTGGTGGAAGTGTTGTAATTTTCCAAAGCTAAAATGACAAAGATATATTGGAGATTGGAGCAGTGCATTTAGAGTGCATGCATATTCTTTCAAGAGTGAGCCATAAATGATTTTCTTTTTCTTATGTTTCCTACATAAAATTTTCGAAAGGGAGAAAGTATGTCTATAATTTGTTAATTTTTTTTTTAAAATACAGAAATGCATTTTTTTTGGTCCACATAAAAAAGGAGACTATATAATAAAAAGGAATGTGTATTTGAAAAAAGGTAGAGAAAAACACCTTCAACAAAAAGGAAAATTGGCAATGTTTTCTTTTTGTTTCAAACTTTAATTTTCCCTCTTTCAATAAGAAAAATTATAGTTAAAAAGTTATTTAAGGCTGAAGTTTTTTTCCCATATTAAAACAAGAAGTGAGAACTTTTTTTTTTGGGTTAAAACCAAAATTTGGAAAAAATTATCACCTAGGGTAAAAAGGAGAATGTGGGAAAATAGTATTGGCATTTTTGTTGTAAAAATTCCTGGAAATTTTTTCACTTAGTAAAAAGCAAGTTGGGTCAGTCTTTTTTAGGCATTATCTTCTAGTAAAGTTGGGGTTTTGAAATTATGGTAGAGTTAAGGATAATACAGTTACGTACTTTGAACAATTATCATACTTGGAAAAGAAAAATGCAAGAATTGCTGCAATCTAAGGGGTTGTCACAAACATTAAGTTTAAACTGTCAAATTTCCACAAGGAAATATAACTTCATTATTCATCAATTATGATATTACACATATACAAGAAGTCTTGTCTCAATATAGAAAACTATATTGGACACACAATATGTTGGTTGAGAGAATATCTCAACCACACACCAAACTAGGAAGAAACTCTTTAAACAATAGGAACCGAATCCTTTACATAACAAGAAAAATAACTGAGACAAGTAGGAATTACATTTTCCAACACACCCCATTAATGACTAGTTGTCTCGATATCCATCTGCAAATTCTACATCTGGAACATTCTCGTATTTATTCCTTGTACCTTGTTCATGCAATTTTCGATGTCAATATAAAGGAACAACCGTGTACCGAAATGCATGGGTCCCCAACCGCTGCAACCGCTAGTCTTCTAGGAATTCCTTCAAACACATGGTTCATCCAACCTCTCGATGAACTCCCCTTAGATATAAAATTTCACCTCATAGAGTCTATAACCAATACGCCCCACCCAAGTGTATCGATCCTGCATGAAAGACTCTTCTAGGGTGTTAACACTCTCTAAGAGAGGGAACACATAACAAAGGGGTATGTATGCCTCTCTAAGTCTTACAACATGTAAATAAAAACATTTCAAGGACCACAAATAACCATTACAAACAATAAATGACATGTAGATTTTCTCTAATTACAATATTGACTCATAATTTACCATAGTCACGAGTCTATTATAAAAACATAAAAAAAATTTGACCACACCATTCATATGATGGAACACACCACTACTTTGGCTTTGTACATCTTAGTATTTGGCATCTTCATTTTTGACTTTGGCATGATAGTATTGTTCTCCATGGTTTACATGTCATCAGTTAGAGTTGTGAATTCTAAAAAAATGACTTCAAACTGAGGTCGTAAATCTCAATATGTATACAAATTTTCGAGACTTATTCACCTTTACCCATACCAAACAAAAAAAATACCAAATGAGAATATAAGAAAAAGTGATAACCATGACAGTAATGCAGTATCCATGAAGAAAAACTGGCCTACAAGCATTCAACATAGGGCCACACCATTCACTATTGTGGATAGAGCACCCCAAAATTTAGTTCACCAAAAAACATCCCACACTGCTACTGTGGACAGATCCAAGATGATACACTGTGGTGAGCCTGGTATTGCACCAAGAATGCTGCAACTCCCAGAGGATGCCCTAATTTAATTTATCAACACAGGGTTCGTACAAACATGGAGGTCACAGTGCTATATACACAAAAGATGCATTCTACTCATGTCATCCTCTTCTGAGCTTTATGAAAGGATGCTACTTCTAGGGTTTTTGGATGAAGTTCATCACACTCATAAATTTAGGCCTCAGTCTACAAATGATTCAAAGAAATAGCGCTATCATCAAGTACTGAAATACACTACAAGAAGCAAGTACATCTAACTACTCTACAATGAAATAAATCCACACATTAAGCTATGATAAGAAATGAAAGCAAACTAGTCATCTTGCATGAAGTAAATCGCTGAATTGAAATTGCACAAAGTAAAATAACCTAATCGCACTTTGCTGGGCCAAATGGCTAAACACACTCTACTCACTCTATGCTCTGTCTATCATGATTTAAATCATGAAAATAATCATGACCTAACTATGCATGTAAATGTGTTGTTTTGCAACTAGGAGATTAAAGCGCTAAGGTGGCTTATGGAAGGCTTGAACACATGGGTGCAAGGCTGAACGTATGTCGGTGGTTTTGGTAGGTATAAAGGATGTGGTTGGTAGTTTCTGGGCTTAAGGAGGGGCTCATTGGTGCTGCTTCAAGTACTACTACATGTTTCTTGTAGTGCTATAGGAAAGTCCTGAATTTCTACACGAAACAGTCTGAGGGAAATTTGAGGCCAAAAATGGGTGTGAAAAGGGTACGTAAGGTGTAACGAAGGTGGCTTTAGATGAGTGGAAGGTGGCCCACCCATTGGCCAAGTTCAGAACCTCTTGGGAGGCTTTTGTTGCACCCCTAGGTTGTGCTCATGGTGTAGGGATGAAATTTTTGAAAACAGGGCTGATGGAGATTTTGGTGAAGAGAGGGATGATAAAGGGTGAGAGATGAAGCTAAAGGTGGTGGTGAAGTTGTCCTTAGATTTAATACATGAACCTGCAATAAAAAATTCATGATAAAGACAATGGAAAATATGAATTGAATTTGGAAATAAAATCACTAGTACATTTCGGGGAAATTCTGACACTTTTGACCAAATGTCGGAAATTTCCCCAAATTTTTTCAATCCCGCCCAAAACCGTCGCTATAACGACGTTTAGAGAAAAGTGTCGCAATACCGACACTTAGAAAAAGTGTCGCAATTGCGACGTTTGGAGGAAGACGTCGCAATATTGACACTATGCCCCAAAGTGTCGCTGTTGCGATGGCTGCCTCCAAACGTCGCAAGTGCGACACAATGTCTAAGTGTCGCAATTGCGACGTTTGGAGGCATCTGTCACAATAGCGACGCTTTGGATGCCGTCGGTATAACGACACTTATATGCCTTTACAAAATCCGTGTCACTTATGGTTTATTTTTTATTTTCTTTTGCTTGAACTAAGTCTTATTTCCATGTGGATTGTGTAATTTCACTTTTATTGCATATTATAGAATGTGTTTGTTTATAAGATTATATGATACATGTGAGATAAAGGTTTATTATTTATCATATATAAATAAATTTTATCAATTTTGTACATTTACACTTTTATGAGGTGATGTTATAAGTAAATTCATAAATATCTCTTTTTAATCCTCATTTTACTCCATGAATATGTTTGGAAATGAAATTTCAGTAGATTAATTTTCTCCTAACCTATGTATCATCAATATTGTACATTTACATTCTTAATTATGAGGTGATGTTATAGGTAAATCCATGAATATCTCCTTTTAATCTTCATTTTACTCCATGAATATGTTTGGAAATGCAATTTCAATAGATTAATTTTCTTGCTATTATATGTTTTACGAAGATATGGTAAGGAATTATCTCTTGTTCTTCTTAGAAATAATTATATATAAATTTTTTTTTTCAAAATAGATTAAAAAAATTATATAAGAAAAATTATTAATTCATCAATATGTGTGTGTGTGTTGTGATGAATAATTTCATAGTTCAACTTAATGGTTCATTATATAATCATGTGACCATCACCAATGATATATCTTAAAAAGCAACTGAAAAGCCATGTGTACAAAATCGATGTATACTCTAGAGAGTGGTTCTCATATCACCATGTAAATTGTTGTATGCTAATTCAACAAAATTATAAGATAAACTGTAATACACATCATATATGCACCATAACAATTGCCATACAACTAATTTGTTTTAGGATACATGTGGCATTCTAGGGGTAAATTCTATATGATGTGTATATCAATCTATTAGGTGTTGGTAAGTTGCACAGTGGCTACTCAATAAACCTCTAACATATCACGTGCGATCATAACATATTAAACAATACCCTTCATTTGATTACATATTGGAAAATACCCCTAAAAATCACATTATTTAATCCCCTACAAATATAAACCCAATACACCTCCCCAATTTAAAAATCCCCTACTTTCACTATATATTGTAGGTATCCATTTTTTTATTAACATTTTTTATACCCCTTTATATTTTTTCATTAACTTTGAGCCCATTTTTTATACATGTCAATATAAAACCCTTTATCTCCTATATATCCCCCAATATATTATGTCATTTTTTCCTCATTATATATCCCCCAATATGAACCCACGTGTTATGGCATTGCTTGGATGCTCCAAAGGAGGCTCCCATGGTAAGTTTTGAGTATCTAAGAAATGAGAAGGAATATCCATACATCATGATCTTGTAATGTGATTATAAATTGTGTCTATAATTTCCATAAAATGTATAAATGATTTGTTTAAAAAAAATCATCACAATCAACCCTAAACAATGCTCATGATGTGGAATGTCATCGGCGAAACCAAAATGATGGTCACATGTCCCATTTCTATGGTAATGGTGATCATATATATGTTGTAGCGACACTTGATGAGTAATTAAATAAATCTCAGAGTGTGACTCATTGTGCCATATTTTTTTAAAGCATGATTTG